>APFE031325010.1:16990-60143 GCA_000404065.3 Pinus taeda | reverse complement strand
CAAAAAAAAATGTGTCCAAGACACATATGGCCACACCGCCTGTCATATCAAAACATATACATGTAGTCAAAAATGTCTGTATAAGCCTCCTAGTAGACTAATCATGAATCTCATGATAACAAGTAATTGCATGAGCCATATTGCATAGTATTCGACTAATATGACAAGTCACACCAATAGTATGATGCTGCAATTTCATAGGGATATTGTCAACCCTAGTCTTGATGATGCCCTCGGTCAACCCCTCGATGTGTCACTCGACCTCTGCAAGAGTCTTGACCACATTGAGATCCTGTAATACCTCTCATCCCCTTGCAACAACCTGTACTCTACATGGTTCTCGTTGTGGGTCTCCTGCATGATGAAGATAAGAAGAACCCATAGGTCGAACGGGTCCAACATTTGCATGTAAAAATAAATAGTTTAGTTTCAGATACATAGAAAATACAAAAAATTGTAAAAATTGAAACTTAAAAAATGATCAAAATATTTTTGTTTTACCTATGGCACCTCATCTCTTGCCATCAAGAAGCACGAGCTCTAGGTATCTATGGAAATCCATCCCAACATATGGATAGTCTTTAATCATAATGAGTTGCATGCGCATCCATCGAAAGAAGACTCGTGTGAAGCTCATAGATGATGGACCTACATGTTTAGACGTGAGATCCACCCATCTCCTCATCTATGGGACTCTCAACTCTACGGGCTTGAGTGAGATATGATATGCTCAGAGCAATGGAATCTTCTCCAAGGCAAATGAAATCAAAATTGAACAATACCCAAGGTTATTCAACTGTCCATCCTTTACCTTGGCCAATGGTTCTTTCATGTTTTCTAGTACTCCCTTGCTCCAGTTGAATAATTTTATATCTATATACTCTAGAGCACACTGCATTTGGGACCTGTTGGCTAAATGCAGAGTAGCACTGTTGGCCAATATAGAAATGATAAATAGGATTGTCCTTAAAGGTAAATGGAACACATCCTTTATCTCTATTTTCCCATCCTTGGTTGGTTGGGTTCGAGGTCTACAATGTGTACTGATATAATCCTTGTCTGTCTCTCCACCTCTCCCCGAACTGGATAACGAGACGGTGGAACCTATTCTAGATAAACCTGTTAGGAAATATATATCTTCCACTATTATACTAAGCATGTGTGCTCCAAGATTGAAAGCATGTGCCTGAACATCCCATGTTCGAACAAGATACTTTAATAGCTCCATTTGTTGCCTCTTTCCAGGAATCCAAAATAATTTTAGAAGCCCACAATTTCTAAATTCCTCGATGGTGGATGGATCATTAGCTGCATTAATACCTTGTTCCTCATGTTCTCTTTCTCTCCATATCGAAGCTATTTTTTTCGATAGAAACTTGAAACGTGATAAGGAGAATCATTAGAGTGAATCTCATGCAAAATTTTGGGAGAATTTTGAGTGAAAAAGGTAAAACAAATTTGTGAAATGTGCCCAACGCACCATACAAAAGGGAGACAATGCGTTGCAACACCCTTGAAAGTGTAAATTTTCTTGTTCAATGCACCTTTCAACATTGTTGGGGTGGGATAGAGCTAGGGTGAAAAATTGAAGCCCTAGGTCACCCAAAACTAGAAATTTTTTGCATGAAATGTAAAATCAGAACCGTAAAAAGAAATAAAAGGTGAGATCTCCTACTTGGAAGTGACGGTACTTGAAATGATCCACCACCTTGGACAAAATTAGTTGCAGAATAGTGGGGGAAAAAAGCACTCATACCTCACTCACGAAGATGTAAAATGGTAAAAATGAGTTATTCTTTTCCTATTTATGGTAATTTTTATGATTATTTTAATATTTTGACCTAAAAATGACCTAATTTTATCATGAATAAGGTATTTTTAGTCTTTTGGTGATGTTCTGAGCAGGTTAACAACTGTTTAATGAATTTGATGATGTTTGAATTGATATATATCATTTTAACCAAAGAGCATACTTTTATCACTTTTTAGAGCTCTATAAACTTACGGAAAAGGAACCCCTTAGATCTTTCAACTCTTTTCAGGCGCCCAAAATATGAAAATATTTTCAAGCACTTGTCTTTTAGAACTTGTTAAAGTAAATGAAAATATGTCTACTCAGTGTAAGTTTAACCCTTTTCCGGACTAAGATAGAATATTTACGAAAAATGAATACCTTAGTCGAACATGGTTAAGTGTTTCTCTTGAGTATCGTTTTCTGACTTTTTAGACTCAAGAGACTATTTACACAAAGGAACCTTTGGAGTTTTTTTTTTGCCTCTTTTTCAAACTCTCTAAACATGAAAAAGGCGTCAAGTTAGACCTTTGTTGGACTCGTAAAAACATCAAACAATGATGGACTCGTGAAACATGACGGGACATAACCACTCCTTCTCAGGGTTTGTTAAAGATACTCATAGGGATTTGTTCGAAGGATGAACTTATAGATCAAGAATTTGTTATCCTCCTCAATCTTGTTAAAAAATAAAGAGGTACTGACCAGAAATGGTTGGGGAAATTGGGAAAATAGGATACTCCACCTATTAATGGTAGAGAGTTTCTCTTGAACATGACACTCTTCCACTTCATCTCTGTGGCTGTTGGGTTGGAAAATATGCTTGTATTTTGGTTCATCACACCATATCAAAGCATCCAATTTGGTTTTGGGTTAATGTCACCAACTCCATTCATAGTCACCGATATGTTCAGGAGAAGCCCTATAGTTGATCTCTTCTACGATACTTTGCTACGATCACATCATATCAAAGCCTCTGCTTTTGGTTTTGGGTTAATGCTGCCAACTCCATTCATAGTCACCGATATGTTCAGGAGAAGTCCTTCAGTTGGTCTCTCTCTTTCCTACATGTTGGTTACTCTTCTCTCTCTTATCTAGGTGCTAGCTAGACTGGGCACTACCTTGGATGGGTTGTCAACGGTGTTGGTCATGTCAATTCTAGTGTTGACAGTTGAGGTCATGCCTACTAGTGTGGTGGGGTATTGAAATGGAACCTGACTTTGCCGATGCCACCTGTGAAACTGGTGCATATGCCTTTTGAATGGCCAATTTGTAAAAATCCATCATGTCTTTCAATTCTTTTCCCAAAGAGATCTCACACGACTGTGCATCCAAAATTGCACCTTCCATTGTCATGATTGTTTCATAGTTTGTTTTGCCCAACGCTTTGAAAATTTTCTTCAACATGAACTAGACCTCAAAATAATCTTCGTACATATTCAAAATTTCCTTTCCCTGTAGTGAATTTTCCTCCTTATCAAAGCCATCAACACCATTCAAATCAAATTTTCAATCTTTCTTTGTGTATACTTGTCTTTGTTATAATGCAATGCAAATTACTCACAATCTAGATGATATTTGTTACACATTTCTAAAATATTAACATCTCATATATTCTAACACTAACCATAATTTTTCATCAAAATGTATACATTAGCATGAAGAAATTATGATCTAAATCAAATTTTGATCTTTGTTTTAAATTTTAAATTTCTTCTGAGAATCTGGGTAGAGAAAAATGTCAGTCATTCAAAATAGTTTTGTTGGGTAGGATTTCCATTTTTTTTCAATTAGAGCATTCATGAGCATTGGGTTTGACTTAAAGAAGTAATAAGGGTTTGAAGAAGAGGAAAAATGGAGAAAAAACCTTAACATACTCAAATCAGTAATTAACAATTCATTTGAAGATGTTAAAATCAGATGGGTAGTTGAACAATTAAGAATTCAACCACAAGAAAACATAGTATTTTGAATTTTACAATTTCATTAAAACCCATGAAAAACTCATCAAAGTATCCAAGATGCTCTTAAAAAACCTTGATAATTTTTTAGAAATTAAAGTAAACAATCATATTGATTCATAATTTACTTTAATTAACAATCCCATTCCAATTCCATAACAAAACAGGTTCACAACATATTTTCCATGAAAAATCCTTGACATTGTATTAGTATGGTGCAAAAATCAAAATAAAAGATAGGTTATTATAATTACATAAGAAAGAAGAACTGAAAACCCAAAACTCACTTCAAAATTCCTCCTTATACAACTTCAAAAGTCCCAACAAATTCTAGAATTTTTTTAACATAGTTTCTCCTACACTAGAAATTTTCTCTCCTAATTACCTTAAAATGAGTCTTACGTATAAGCACTAAGACTCAAAACCATATCCCTAGACCACTAGTGGTATCAAGAAAACCCCTGGGAATCTTTACAAAATGATAGTTGTCTTATTACAAACTTCCTCTAAATTTTTCCATAAAAATATGCCAGCTGTAGGGTGGGTCACACTTGTTTTGGCTGTATTGGATTTCCCTTCTCTCTCTTTCCTACATGTTGGGTACTATTCTCTCCCTTTCCTAGGAATTGGATGGACTAGGCGCTACCTTGGCTAGGCTTCTAATGGTGTCAGTCATGTTGATGCTAGTGCTGATGGTTGAGGTCATGCCTATTGCTATATTGGGGGTCTTGAACTAGAACCTGCGTCTTCCGATGCCACTTGTGACATTGGTGCATATCTCCTTTGAATGACCAATTTGTACAAATACATCATGCCTTTTCCATTCTTTTCTAAAAGGGATTTCACATAACTATGCATCCAAAATTGTACCTTCCAATGCCATGACTATTTCATAGTCTACGTTTCCTAGGTCTTTGAAGGTGTTCTTTAACATGAACAAGACCTCAAAATTATCTTCGTACATATTCACAATGTCCTTTCCCTGTAGTGAATGATCCTCCTTGTCGAAACACTTTTAATATTCCTTAATATCATTGATGATATACATGAGTAATTCTTTAGAATATAATTCTTCATTCCCACCAAATAATGGTGAGAATTGCTTCTTGGTGAGATTTTGACATTGGTTCTTAAAGCCATGCACTTCATTTGACAATGCCTCTACTTTCTTTTATACCAGTGCTACCAAATTTTTATTTCTGTTCATCTAGTTGGCTATTTCAACCCAATTTGATATGTCAACGTTTGCCTTGGCCACCTCTTCCTTAGGCACGTGGTTAAGGAAATTTATGATCACTCTGGCCTTGATAGGGGAGTCTCCAATAACATTCTTGATTCCATTAATTTCCTTGTGGGCCATTCTAACAACTTCTATCTTATTTGGATCAATTCCAAGTGATCCCAATGCTTATCTACTAACTTCATGATCTTTTCCGAGATAATTATTTTGCAGACTTGAAAGAAAATTTGCTTCGATGGTTTCTCCTCAAGATTTATAATTCAAAATCAATTTTCTCCCTAGATTCTTGTCTCTTTACATCTCTATCTTAGTGATATCAAGCTATACTTCCTTTGGTTTTAGTTCTCGCTCTTGACTTGAGAATAGAGCTTGTAGCTTCTTTACATCTTCTGACACTATCAAGGATTCCACCTGCCCGATTAGCACATTAATGGTCTGTTGATACTGCAGAGTCTCATCTATCTTCTCTTTAACCCCTTGGACTTGTATCTCTAGTAGCACAATTCAGTCCTTCTATGATTTATTATTTAATATTTTAAACTTTAGATCTTGACTCTCTTTATCCACCGCTTCCAACTTAGTTGTCTGCACATAATGTGCATTTGGTTACTTGATTTTTTTTTTTCATTGAGGCTTTATCCTTGTCTTTTTCCTTCCAATACATCCTTATATTTCTTAAAATCCCTAGGGAACATGGTAAGGTGCATTATTTTGTCCTCTAGGGTTTTAATCCTGATCTTCTTGAGTTTGCAGACCATCCTCTCATATTTCAATTGATTACTGGTGTTGGTGTATATATCTTGCAAAATTTTAAATGTAACATTTGTCCGATGCATTTGTATGTGCACCATGTGGGTCACTTCCAAATTTAAATCGATGATATGAGTATATATAATTTGATCCACAAGAAAGGTCAATTTATGCACTTGATAGTCTGACATGGACCTTGCTATCTCTAGTTTCGATTACAACACCGCCATCTTGAAAATTCCTCTCATAATCCAATGCGCTCTTAAACTGCATGGGAGGAAGTAACTAATTCTTTGATATTATAATGTCTCTCTTCCTCTCCTTAGAGTCTTGCTTGGCTATATCTTTGATTTTTCCTACTATTGACACGTGTCCAAACTTGTACACCTCTGTTGACTTTGTTTCCTCTAATCTTGACATTGAAGAGGGAAAGTTCTCCATGGTGAATGTCTGTTTTTTCAGAGTTCCTAATTGCTTGTTGTATAGTATCAGAGCCTATGGATTTATCTCATTATTATATTCATCATCACAATCTCCTAATGTTTTACCTATCTTATCTTTCTTTGAGTTAGGATCCTCTCCTTCATCAACCTCCATGGGTTCTGAAGTGCCTCGTTTCTTGCCCGAGAGGTGAGAAAAGTTTGACTCGGTTGGATTTAGGATGGACTTAACTTCTTCCCACGTAGATATGTTAGCACAATATTCTACTGTGGGATTCAAATCATCTTTGTGGTTTTCTCGATCCTTATGTTTTCTCAATTCATAAATGATATTATTGAGATCATATTTCCAGGCTCTAGAGTATGAAAAATTGAAGCCCTTTAATATATTTTCAACGAGTTCTAGAGAATTCCTTGAATTAACGCAAAATGGTACCAACTTGTGAGGAAGGTGGAAAGATACTATTGCTTTCCCTGAAGTGAAATGTACATTATCTCTTCTAAATCTTTGTTGGATGTACTCCAATGAAAAAATGGAAGGAGTTAAATGTGTTAGTAGTATGGTTGGCCTTTAGACCCATATAATATGATGACTATGTAGACCTTGAAATGGTACCAATCACTGATTCTAGTGTCTAAGATAAAATGCAGGTTTTCCCTGAGGAAAGGAGGGACTATAGGAAAGGGTTGACTATATAGAAGAGTGTACACAATTGACATAAAAGAGGAAATATAATCAAATAAACTCTAGTTTTTATCATAATTTCAGGCCATTGGTAGCCACTTGTAAACTAGTAACAATGCATTATACTCATCTACCATTCTGGGCTTCAGGTCCTCTAGTTAAGAATATTGTTGATGGATGAATAGGTGGACTAGATAGGCTTGTTACTGTTAGGACTTTCCTTATCCAAGCTCAATCATATGAGAGTTAATTTCATTTGACAAGAATTACAGGAAATCAAATTTGGTGCAATCCTTGGTGGTTGGATGACACAAGGATACCAAGAGATCTAAAATTGTCTTGGTTAAATAGACATCTACATCGAGACCTAGAACTTAGGAAACCATGGAGAAAGACAAATTTTAAATGGAATCAAAAGTTGTGATATGATAAGGAGAGTGACTGGAAGGAGGGACCAATCCTTCTTTGACATAACTAGAAACCACATGTTGTTGGACCTTTGGTGCGAGAGTGTTCCATTTTTCTTCAATTTCCTGTTTATTTAACCTTTGTAATTTTGTCTTTTCAGGAATTGATAGGATGTATGCAATAGCATCTAGGGTTGTTGTGATTATTTATTTTTTATTTCCCTTCTTGGGATGAGACAATGACCATCTAGTCTAGCAAGTACCTGCTTACACAACAAGTCACCATCTCTAGAAAGTGGAACACTTGTAGGACAACAACGAAGACAAAATTTTATGCATGCATATTATTAAGGTCTCTTATTACTTCGTTGGTACTCGAAAATATTTGAATAGTTGTCTTCATATCATATGTAGTTATCACCGGATCCTAGACATCTGCATCTCCATCATAAGAATCGGGTTCATTGGGTTTCCCTTTCTTCTGGACATTATTGGAACTCTTAGCAGATGAGGAGGCCATTGGAAAAGGGAATATTGATGAGAATGTCTAGTTGAAAGAGGAGGGAGAAAAGGACAAAAGGGAGATTTCCAAGGATTACAAAATCTAATGAGGATGTTCCATGTGGAAGAAGGAGAATGGACAACAAGTTAGAGGGAGAATCTTCTGAATTTTGAAATTTATGCACAATAAAAATAGCCAATGCACACAAGGGGTCGAATTGATGGTTTCTTGAGCCAAAAGAGTTTGAATTTGGAAAATTTCAATGAGGATTTGGCTCATTATTGCACCTTAAGTATTAATTAGGCCCATACAAAGGGTTTATCCACTAAAAATTAGGAACTTACCGGTTGAGATACACACTTTTCGAAAGGTAGCATGAGGGTTTGACCTCAAATTCCAAAATTTCGCAACTTTTCACAAGAGGAATGGCTTTAACAGGTGGAGTCGATAAGAAGGAAGAATTCCACTGGTTTAAATCACAAATTTGGGCTTAAAATGCATTGAATTTGGTAAATTAACTACACGCGAGTTAAGCTAGAGGGTGAACTATGCAAAATGAAAAATTGAATGGTCCCATTAACATTATACAAAATAATAGTTGGATTTGACATATGGAAAGGCCATATTGGGTGAAATTCAGATGACATCATGTTGACATCATGATGATGTCATCATGACATGGGCCATGCCATGTGGATAACTGACATATTAAAGTGATGGCTTGGAAAGTGTACGTGGTAGACTACGTGGATGATATAACAAAGTTAATTGGGAAGGCATGAAATGTGTGTTGGCGTACACATGTGATGGTGCATAAGAGGACTATGTGTAGGGCCATGCGACTCCATTTCACACAACCTATGGGTTCTTAGTTGAAAATCCTAGAATGATGTGAAGGGCATGATAAGGTGCCACATGGCTCCCTCTGCACCACTACACATGGTTATCAATCGAGTAGCTTCATGATGCAGAGACATGTGTGTCATCAAATTACACAACACACCCACTGTCAGAACTAGTGGTGTGAAAATCATTTGATGCAAATGGTGTCGTGTACCATAGCACTGCACTGATGCTCACCCGATAGGGCTTGTGGCCTCAACCTTTTTTACAACAAAAAACTTTGAACCTTATTTTCTGTAGTCAAGTCCTTGACAATTCCTTCTTTAGTCCCTGGAAGGCCTTGGACATAATTTTCAAGTGTGGTGCATTCAGTTACCAAGACATTGCTTCATATTTCCTTCAAGTAGACAATATAGTCAACCCTAATGTAGGTCTTGGTGAAGAAGTCCCATATAGCTATGTTGTCTAAATTTCTCTGAGATCACTTCCATCAAAATTTAATCCCAAACTATCAGCTCTTGAGAAACTATCAGAAGTAGACAAGATGTCATGGATAAACTTCATGGAATTCTCTTCGCATACGAGCTAAGAATCAAGGAAGAAAAATCGAGAGTCAAGGAAATATATTTCAAGGCAACAAAAGAAGAGAAAAATAAAAAAGTTCAAGAAGACTCTAACTCCGATGAAGAATCCAAGTTTGCCTAAAAGTTTAAGAGAGGAACTGACAAGTTCGAAGGTAATATTTATTTTAAATTTTATGAATGTTGAAGGATAGGTCATTATGAATATAAATGTGCTTATGATATGATGAATGATAGTAATTATGAGTCAAGATTCAAATCCAAGCATAAAAATAAAAATAAAGATAGTAAGAAAAATAATTTCTACTCAAAAGAAGAAATTGGCAGTGAAAGTAATGAAAATTCAACCGATGAAGAAAGGGGTGAAATTTTATCCATTGTTGAGACTAAGGAACTTGAAGGAGAAGTTGATTGTGAAGGAGAACTTAGAAGTGCATTGAAATAAATAAATATCCTAAAAAACAAAGAAGTTCAGCTCATGTAACAACTTCAATATAAAATCCTAAATGAAAACACTTCTCTTGCTCTCGAAATCAAATTATAGGAAGCAAAGAGTGTAAAGGAGTTTTTTTCTTAGCAGCTAAATGGGATTGAACAAATATGTGAAAGAATGGAAGAGGAATTTATCCTCTTGAGAGAAGAATTGCAGTAGATCAATTCAAAGTTCGACAAAGGGAATTAATCCTTAGACATATTATCTACATGTATAAGTCTCCGCTTATTAAGGTAGGTCTTGGCTATCAAGGAAATTGTGAGGCACCCAAGAAAAATGAAGATCACTCCAAGTGGCTTGATTATACATTCAGAGAATTTAACAACAACTCTCTTGAAGATCCATAACAGGTGGTGTACCATGCCATGAATTTTCATTTCAATGACAAGGTGATTCCAAGAATGGGTAGAATGAAAGGAATCATAATGAAGAGAAGGTGTTGGACAATTGGAATTGCCTGGATGGCTAGTGGCAACAAGTGTTTTGGCATTGATGTCAACAATCATGTGAGGATATGTGTTGGATAGTTGACATTGCCAACAAGTGCGTTGGAATTGATGTTAACCAGAATAGCATTGAAGTTTATGGCAGAGAATGTTGGCATTAGTGTCCATGGTGTGTTGAGATTAGGGGGAGTCCTAACCTTTGAAGGAATAATATACTAGTAGGCTTATTAGGGAATAATTAACATGATGAATATGATGGTTGGGATACTTAGCATTTGGAGGCATTTATGCATTAGGATATTTTCTCAGATTCTTCTACAAATGACATAGTTGGATAACATTAAAAAATGTTTCCAATGGTATGTGTAATTATGCAAATGGCCCTCTGGTTCAGAAGTTATTAACAAGTCAAGGCCAATCATAGTTGCAGTGCCTACATGAGCCTCGAGTCTTATTTAAAAGAAACCTGAGATAGTAGTGAGCTAGGGTTGCGGGGATAGTTCCGAGAAGCCTAGAGGCCTGGAAGGTCAACAATTTATTTAAAAAGGCTACAATAATGTAGTGAGTCAGAGAAGCAGGAAGCCCAGAAACCTAGAATAACCCAGAATCCATGAAAGTCAGATTCTAGAGGTTTATTTAATACGTGTTATGGGACTACATTCAGGCAAGGTTGCGAGAACAAGTCTCGAAAGGTCGAAATTCTAGAGGGTTGGAAGCCCGAAGGGTCAGAATCCTGGAAGGATGGAACCCTGTAATTTTTTATTAAATGAATTTATTAAAAGCATTAGGATTGAGGGCTTCGAGAATTAGTTTGGAGGTAGGTAACTTTGGGCATAGAACCATTTACAAAGGAAATTATTTCAGAATCAAGGATCGAGGGACCCTTTCTATCTCCTCCGACAACACAAGTGGCAACATATTATTATTTGGACGTGACATCAACATGACATAACGTTGGACACGTGGCAAAAGGTTTTTGTGTTTTTAGGTACCCAAAAGGCCCATATATGGGCGGCACATGGACCTCTCATAGTTTGATATGTGGAATGGATTACATCAACGTGATGTCACCTTGGTTGTGGGCACACCTCGGAGTCAGAAACTTCGTAACCTTTTGTTAAATAATTTTATGGAAACACTAGGATAAGGAGCTTCAGACCTTAGTGCTAGGATGTGGTTCTTGGAATTAATGAAGAACAAGGGTGAAACATTTTTTAAAGGAAAATAAGCTCTTGGAGGCTTTAGAAGTAGTGGCACCACATGTCATGTCAGTGGGATTTTGATTGGCCAATGCATACAACAGGCGGTCCGACCTTGACACATGATCCTGAAGGAGAAAACTAAAGGCTAAGAATAAGCCTAAGACAAGTTTTTGTGCCACTATGTGACCATGGGCACGAAGAAGTTTATAAAGGGAATTTAGTCTTCGCAGGGAAGCAAAGACATCTAGTGCCTAGAGACAAGGCCGTAGGTCATGCCACTTGGTCCTATGAAGGAAAACACATAGAGGTTCCAAGGGAAAGGTTCTAAGGCATAGGTGGGCTAGTGCCTATAAGCTTATAAATCTTATCGAATTATAATTAAAAAAACGTTATGGGTACCAGGGCTTCTGGGATCTAACTCATATAATGGAATATGTTTAATTTTATGGAAATTTCAGTAGCTCTTTGGCATCATGAGCCAAGTTTGGCACTTGTGCCATATTTGGGGTCTACTACAAGTCTAAGGGCTTAACACCTGTGGATATGAATGAGTTGGCAAACCTCTGGCAATATGCCATGAAATAAGGCAATAAGAACCATGACCTATAGGATGAGTTAATGGAGCCTTCCTTGATCTGAAATAATCCATATTTATCTCCCTTGCATGCTAAAAATAATTAAATGGGAAATATGGTCATGTACAAAAGACTTGATCACAAAAGATCAGGCCAAGCTTAGAGAATCCCTGCTAGAGTACATTTTGAGCTCTGTGAGAAAGTGATAAATGTGGAGAGCCTTCCTTTAGCCCAAAGTTTGACTTAGGATTTAATTCTCAGTATGGAGAAAACACAAAGTTACCCATCCTCATGTATAATGCAACAACATTGGGTTAGTGAATGGATCCCATACCTGGTGGTTAATGTAGCTACAATGGTTATATATCACTCGCAATTGCATGATGGAAAGCCATGCTGAAGTACACACTTAGGTAGTAGAGAGGAAAACTGAGAAAACATTGTTCATTGCACAACAAAGACAATAAAAGGAAAACATAGGCTGCATCAACCATTATGCAGCAAAGGAACAAAACCCAAGATTATAGTTTTGCAAATGGGGTTAAGCAATATTGTTGAGAGAGTTGTGGAGAAAAAAGAGGTCTGCGTGAGAAATGTTGAGAAGAGGCTAAGTGTGCCTATGATACAAAGAAGAGGTCGAGAGTTCTTGTGTAGAGGAAATAGTTTGAGAGCACTTAAGAAGAAGGGGAAGGCCAAGAGAAAAGAGCCTTACGTGAGTGTATGTTGTTGTAGAGTGGAAAAAGTGCAGTGAGGGTTATGTATTGGTGAATGTTGTTGAGAAAAATAGTGGGTTACTACAGAGTGAGCAAAGGACAGAGAATGTTGTGTGAGACAAAGGCAGTTGTGAATAGAGAGATGAAATCAGGAAGAGCGACTTCCAAGTACAAAGAACATTAGTTCCTTATTTAGTGTGGGTTGTAGCCTGCATATAGGAAGTTGGTACTTCCATCTCTAGTGGTTGTCTTAAGAAATATTGTGGGTTGGTGCCTCCTGCAAGTTGGCATTTGCATAGATCCAAGGAGTTGTAATTTGGTGCTTTCAATAAATCCTTGAAGTTGGTGCTTCACTGGTGCTTCTGGTAAGTTCATCAAGTGTCTACAAAAGGAGGGAGTTGGTTCTTTCTGCTAGTGGGTGCTAGTGAATAATCAAAGGGAGTTGGTGCTTCCTGTGAGTGGTGGGGAAAAAAATTTGATGTAATAGAGTAGGCTATCTTATTTACATCATAATAAAAAAGAAGCTTTGGTGGTTTTTCTCCCAAAAGGGTTTCCACGTTAAACCTCTGTGTCTCATGTGTTTTCTTCTCATGATGCATGATGAGCCTCGGTATTGCAACAAGAATGTTGCAACTCCCAAGGCTACCAAATTTAATTATCAACTCGGGATTCCTACAAACTTAAGAGGCATCAGACTATATGTGCAACATACAATGTTTCCTTCCTTTGTTGCATGATGTAATGGAGTGCATGTACTGAAGTCAAATCCTAAACCAATTGCAGAAAATGAAATGCTCGAAATGGAAACCTTAACCTATTGCAAGAAAGAAAGTACAAGGAAAAAAAAACCTATTCTAATTGCATAAAGTAAATATCATGAAATAAATGTCAACCATCACATTTCAAAGTGTTTAGATCCATTAGCAGAGTTAATTGGATGTGGAAATCAAGAAAACCATCATTGTATTATCTAATCCATAAATTTATCCACTAGCCCAAATTGCTGAAATGTTTTACATGGGTAAAGAGGCAAGTTCTAAGTGGTATTTAGTCTTCTATAATAATTTATTTAGAGCCTAGGGGCCTTGATTCAACCCTAAGGGATCATAACCAAGCTTCTTGAGCGAATCAAGAAAATAAAATCCAAATTGTATGGGATTTTTTTTTTATTGACTAGGATGTCTTAGGTCTCCATTCCAAGTGGAATCACTCAAAAAGACCTCTGCTAACCCATGCTAAAAAATAGTAGAAAATTACTAGTCTAAAATCTAGAAATTCAAGAACTAGTGAGATAGTAAATCTATCAAATGCCTAACCTAATCAAGTGAAAATGAAATGGAGTAATTTTTGTTGTTAACTAGAATATTTTTTGACCTAATTCAAGTGGAATCAACTCGATTTAAGCTCTTTATATGCTCTAAAAAATAACAGATATTTATTGTTATTTGCCACAAAGGACTTCCAGAAACCTAGATTTGGGAGCAAGAAAACTAATCCAAGTAACTCAATGATTACTATGACCTTAAAAAGCTGTTACAATGATGAAATGATGTTTGTGATCCTAAAAAATAACTTACTTAACCATTAAACCCAATCCTACAAAAAGAAATCATTAATATTGAATGCAGAAATAGAAAAAACAAGAACAAGAGATGCATGTGAATAAGAAGTGAAAGGGAGAAAAGTAAATGATAAAAAATAGATCTTAGGCTCCTGGGATGGCCAATCCCATGGAAAATTAGAGTCCTATGAAGGATATCAAGATTTAGAAGCTGAACCTGTCACCAATCTTCATTATTTCCATCAATATAATTACATCCCTATAGAAAATGAAAGTGGAGCTGCAAAAATACGAGTTCTCTCCACAAGAAGACTAAGAAAAATCAACCCCTAGAGGAAAATTCGACTTGGTACTTATACAAAATGATTAGGAATCATTCCCCATTAAAGGAGGAAGCTTTCCCCACCAAAATCCCTTGATTAGTGGATCTGGTTCCCAATACTAGGAATCTGCATTAAATGGCAGGGAACACATTCCTAGATTTTCTCAATCATTGGAGCTCCACAATCTGTGCCATAATTCCAAAATATCGTGTTGATTTATTATTTAATATTGATCATCTCGTAGTGGAGAGAAGTTCTCTAGATTATCTCCTCCTCCAAATCTCCATATTTTTCCCAATATTCTCATAATATTCTACAAAAATAAATAATATTAAGCACACATATGCAATTATCCATAAACCTTCCTAATGAACATATTAAATTTAAAAATACACTATCTAATGCAAAAAGAGAGGTTTAATTTGCTGAAGGATGGTTAGATGGGCCTTAATTTATGTCTAATTTAGAGGCATGGACCTTAATTTATGTCTAATTTAGAGGCCCATCAATGCATATGCTTGTATTGGTTGATATATATGTTGTTATGTTTGGTTAATGGTTGTTCACACAATAATTTCCAAGTCTGAATGTTAAATATACATTGGAAGAAAAATTTAAATTATCCTTAGTACTGATTCACCCCCTCTTAGTATTAAACATTGTTTCCAACAATTGGTACTAGAGTAAGGCTCCTTTAGGAAAAGCTTAACTGTTGGAAGGTAGATCAGAGGAAAATAATGGCTAGTCAAGTTTGGATAACACCAGAGGGAATTCCATATTTAAATGGATCAGACTATGAGCTCTGGAGGATTAGAATGGGAGCTTGTTTAATGGTAATCAACGAAGATATTTGGCTGTCTGTAGAATATGGAGATACGAATGAGTTTAATGAAGAAGCCAAGGAGATTATCATGAAAGGGATGTCTAAGACAAGTGTTGATAAAGTGAGGCATTGTGAGACGACAAAGGAAATGTTTGATAGACTGCAATTTCTATATAAAGGAGAAAGCCACACAACAAAAAAGGAGGTTGATGGACCTTGTTTCTCAAGTAATGAACCTTAATATATGAAGGTTTTTGATAATGAGAAGAAGAGAAATACGAAGAAGAAGAAGGAATCCCAAAGGACATATGATCAAAATATCAAATATCCTTCTTCCAATAAGGAAGTTTGTGCTCATCATTCTCGAGAGAATGATGAAGACTCTAAAGAGAGACCATGCTTCTCTAAAGGTAAGCTATTGTTCTATGATAATTGTGAAGAGATAGGTCACTTAGACATTAGATGTACATATTCCGTTTTCAAAGATAAAGACAATCATACATCTAGTGGTTGTGAAGAAAGACCTACATTTGTAGGAATATACAATGAGGGTATCTTAGAGGAAGAAGAGACATCGCAAGTGTGCTCATGCATAGGAGAAAATAAGAGTATCCCTAGTAGTGATGAATAAGGGATACTCCTTAGACCTGTGGAAGATCCCATGGTCACAGAGAGGAATTTAGATCTCTATGGTGACTCATATAGCACCTCTTATCATTGAAGAACAAGATCTTGATGAAAGGATCTTTCTCAGAAAGAAGTTGATCTCTACTCTAAAGGAGATCAAGGAGATATCAAAATAAAATATGAAACCAAAGGAGTAGCTACATGAGTATGAGCTTGAGAATGAGAAGTTGAGCAAAACAATAGTAAATCTTAATGCTCAATAGGAAGAGGCTAGCATGATAAGTGGCATGTTGACCAATTAGCTAAATGATAGAGAAACTTACTGTCAGAGACTACAAAGTGAAGAGCCTAATTGATACAAGACATAGAAAGGAAAACTAAAGAGATATCTCAATATCAGAAGCTTGAGGAGAGTAGAAAGACCTTGGATGAGATGATTGTTAAGGAGAGATCCCTTCTCATCAAGGCTAGCCTGGGTTTCAAAGAATAACCAGGTTCTAAGAAGGTAGTTCGAGTTTCCAACAACAATAGAGGATAATAAGTGTTGAACTTCAACAACAGAAAAGAAAGCAAAAACACAAGAAAAGAAATCACAACAACATAATGGTAAGAAGAAACAATTAGGAGAGTAGCAAAAGAGAGCTAAATGGCTATAATAAAGAGTGGAAGGAAGTAATGGAAACTTCCATGGAAGGCACAAGAATATTCAACAGAGGTCCTTTCCCCCTCAAGGACAAATCCATCATAGAAAAGGTAATTTCTATCATCAAAATAATTTCCAAGGTTATTGTCTTTCTTGCAATAATTTTGGACATAAAGCCATGGATTGTAGATGGCATGAAAGAAAAAAGAGTGCGTGGAGTAAAATTAGGAGAAAGCATGTTGGTAGTAGTAGAGGCCTTGATAGTAATGTTTCTAAGTATAGAAATCTTTTTGCACCATTCCTAAGCCATGTCAAGTGCTACAATTGTGGAAATTTTAGCATAAGTCAACAAATTGCAGGTATTGTAGGGTGAAGCATGGATCTCAAAATATGCATGATGATGTAGCATCATTACCATTGAAAAAAAAAAGGCAGTTGAGTTTGTCTTAAGTGATCTGTGTAAAGAGGGCATGTTGAATAATGGAAGGAGTGATCATCAAAGAGTTGAATAATCTCTGCATAAAAATCAAAGAAAAATTAAGAAGGATGATTCTCAAATTCTTGTGGGAAAACCCCTTCTAAGTGCTATATGTAATGAGCACATGCTTCTGGAAAGAAAGAGCAACAATAGCCCAGTGAATCCATCTTTGAAAAAAAAGTAAAAAGGCATCAACATGTTTTGGGTGAAGAAAGAGGAACAAAAGGAGAAGCACTCTCTAGACATCCATATCTAAGAGAAGGTCCAAATATGGGAAAATATGAAAATTAGTACTCCTATCAGGAATCATACAATCAAGATGCCGAGGAAAAAGGAGGGAAATCTACTTTATGGGAGTATATCCTTTGTTTCTCTTCAGTGAAGGGATAGAATGACCTCAAGGAAGTTTGGATTATTCAGATGCAGGCAACCAAAGACAGATAAACACAGAGGTGCATTTGAATAATTAGAGGTATGACCAAGTCTCTTTCTTATTACAATAATGAATTTGTCTATTTCAAATGTATCAACATTGCAAGAGAGAGGATATTGTAGTCAACTTGGCTTCAGGGGGAGTACACAACAACAATTGATGTTGTGGGAGAAGATGAGTTACAACAAAAGTGTGGAATGATAAGAAGCCCATAGTAAAGTCAGGTCCATAATATTTGTCCCCACGTAGATGCAAGGAAGCAGATGCAAGAGATTAGAGAGCATTGACTCAGGGGGAGATGCTTTGGTAGCAGTAGTGGGAAATATTTTTTTTAGCCTTAGGAAGAAAGATTGCATAGAGAATTAAAGGTTTGAATCTTCGATGAAATACCATTATTTCATTTAATTTGTGAATTTTTTTTTCCTATAAGTCTTGCGTTCATGAAACACAATGGGTATAAGATTTAAATTCACCTTAGCTTTCAATTGGTATCACTATGTCAATTGATGGTCTGGGTTTGTATGGACAACACTTTTATGCAAGTGGGCATTTATTTTAAAGAAAAATCTATAAGAGTTTTTCTGGTAAATTGTCCAATTTGTACCAACTTTTAGGTGCAATTGGTGATTAGTTAAGCAAAAGTCTCCTCTTTGGAGTAGCATGATTTTAGGGGGAGCATAGTTGGTTAATGAAGATGCTCAGGAGAAGTGAGAATAGTCCTAGCAGTAGAAGAAATGGTGAAGAGCAAGCCAAAAAGAATCATTAATGGATGGTATTTGCACACAACAAAAATACCATGGGAAATGTTGATTAGTATTAGTTTCATTTTAACTGGTATAAAAAATGCATTGGTAGAGAAAGTACTCAACCAAAAACCATAAGGTGTCAAGAACTGGAGGATAATTAAAGAAGAGGTCGTTAGCACTATGTAATTCCTCTAGGATGAGGAGAGCAACCCAAAGTTAACTACAAACCACTTTGTAACTGGAATCTAGCCCTTCCAGCTTTAGAGAGGGCTCTCTATCTCCAAATATTTAGTCACTTAGGTCTTAGGATAGGTATGGAGATCAGATGGGAATAATATTTAACAATTTGTTGGAAGGGAAGAAGGAAAATCCCTTGGGAATATGGTCATATAAATTTGATTGATTTTCCAGTGAGAGGATGAAGAGATGAGGGCTAGTTCGATAGGGGAAAGGTAGACAGTCCTTTTGGTATTTTTAATTAAATTTGTTGTAGAAGGTGAGAAAAAGAATGGTGAAAAAATGACATATAAAGCATCTAACTGAAGAATGATTTTTAAATGTCATTAAAGAAGAAAACATTAATTGTTTAGTAAGCTATAACAGAGCACTTTGACAGTGAATTCTGACATAATTCCTTGCTTAACCAAACATGAATACATACATTCAAGCATGATAATGACAAGAAGGAAAACTTACAACATAAGAAAGCACATTACCATTAGAAACTAACACAGGAATCCCTGTAAAATTAAACCATGGTCTTTTTCATTCACTAGAAAAATATCAGAAAAGTAAAATGCACAATGTTTCCTCTCCTAACCTTGAACAATCCTTTTATTTATAAAAATTACATCATAAATAGATCAAAAACATTTTTTTTCCTTCCCTTCAGAACTAAATTCCCCAAAAATATTTCAGTTTCTTCCTTCAACAGTGAATATAGAACTACCTAAATCGAGTTTCAAAACTCCTAAAAACCTCAATACATTTACCATGACCGTAAAAATTAATTAAATAATATTTAGACACAAATTGTTCGGTCAAAGCCGACTGTGTGAAAGCGTAGCGGCAACGTTGTGCTACTTCCTACTCTAGTAGAAACGCAACACAAAAGCGCAACGAGTTGATGGTTTGACTTGTTCTGACCACTTTATGAGCCTATGAATGAGTTAGGCATATAAAAAATAACTTGTACATCACCAACTTCCCCCTGAGAAACCTCTTTTCATTTTGCAAAGCTTCCATCCTCAGAAAACTCCACCAAGAGTAAAAGCGCAATGAAATTTGTCCTTCATGATTCTGACTAATGCGAAGGTCTCTAATCAAAATAAACAACCTGATGATGATGCTGACAATATTGAAAGCCCTTTTCAAGTCCCCACTCACCAAAAATATGCCAAAATTTCAAATTTCCATCAAACCCTAATGCCTTGTTAAAAATGCGACATTGTTGTGTAAACTGCTCCCTTTGGAAAAAGTTTCACAAGATTCTAAAGTGTAACTGATTGTGCTCCCAAAAAACTTCATACATAATATAAAACTTTCAACCTCATTATCCAACTCCATTCAACTAGTATACTTGGGCAAAAGGGCAAGAAAAACCATTTTGGTTACCTTTTCAATACTCAAACTTTGGCTACCTTAACCAACAAATCAAGATTTCCTTTGTCCTTCTCTTGTATTTCCTGTGATTGTTGTTTAATAGCCCATGGCTCCCTCCTTAAGGTAAGGTTTTTTTTGCAGATGTTCTTGAGCTGCCTATGCAGAGGAATAGTTCTTTTTAGCATATACTTAACATTTGGCAATGCTGGCTCACACATGTTCAAATGGTCATATATATTTTGCTTGACCCTTTCATCTTGTTTCTTAAGCCTAGTGATCTCATTTTTGGACTTATTCAATTGCATCCTCAGCCTATGGAAAATATGCTTCCCTTCATCTACCTCAACCTTCTTCTCTTTTTTCACTGACTCTTCCTTCTGTAGCTGCAACTTTCTTGCTGAAGACTAGGTCACAAGAACTCTTGCTGATGGGGCCTCTAACTCTTGAATGTCCTCTATTGCTACCTTCTCTTTACCATTGGACTTGGTGACAGATGGAGCTTCCTTTATCACTACTTCTGTTTCACCAATATTAGGTGTCCTTTCTAGAGCATTCGTTTTCAATTTTGTATTGTCATGTTGTAGTTGGGCAATGACCAAGTGTGCCTTCTTTAGTTGTTCTTGCAGTTCTAAGATCTCCTTGTCTATATCATCTAGAAAATATACTTTGGTATGGTGTCTAAAATTTTAGTTGGCTTCTCAAGTGTTTGTTCCAAAGCCAATTTATTTACAACAGCTCTAGTGAATGGCCTTTTGGGAACCTCCACTACCTCAGGATAAAAGTGAAACTTTTTACCCTTTTTCTTTTCTGATGGATCAATTGAAGCTGATGGCCTTTTTACTGAACTTTCAACTGGTGATTAAACATATCTTGCCACAGGTGAAGGTGTATCCTTTTTACTCGAAGGGCTAGTTGGTAGCCTAGCTACCAACTTTGATGAATCTAAGAATGCTTGCGATGTCTGATTTTTGTTGTTCAATTCTTCCACCACTGACAATTTAGTCAAAAAAAATGATAGAGGTTTGGCTCCACTTAAATTTTCTTACCTTGAACTTTATATGCCATCTTACTAAGGTTTCTAAACAAATAGAAAGGAAAATTCAAAGGGATTTTTCCTGTGAAGTGCATTAATAGCCTAAAATGACACTGATATATTATCCCAAATCTTCCTTCACAAGTAAAGTATCTCTAGATTACCTTTAGAAGTTTGTTGTAGGGTTCAAGCAAGTATTCTCTAGGTACAATAGCTCCATATTGCTTGTTTTTGTACTTTAGTTTTAAGAAATCTTTGTAGTTGACTATGTCTAGAGGCATACACTTGAACCATTGTTCTCCTTGTAGAGGAATTTCTGTAGCAGCTAAAATGGTGACATATGACACTAGAAAACTCAGCTCTCTAATCTTAACATCCACCCCAGTGAAATTCAAGGGAAACTCTTTGGTGAGTTGCATGCTATAACCCTAGATCTTCTCACAAAATCTGATGCAACTAGCTTGTTCAAATGCAACTCTAATTGCTGGGTCTGAGTTTATCAAAGCAAGGTCTTGGGACCCAAACCTAACTATGTCTCATCTCTTGCACTTCTTTCTATATGGAGTTGTCATGACTTCACAATAGTGATGAATTTTAGGGTTTTTCAATGTAATTTCAGTGTTTTCCAATTGAGTGCAACAATAGGGTAGAAATTATGAAAATAGGGCTTTAGATAAGGGTTTTATGGAAAATTTAGAATTAAAATACCTATATTAGAATACTCAGACAAAAAAACTAATATCTCATACCCAAAGCACCAACTTGTTGTTTTTTGCTTAAAGTGGAAAATTAAAAAAACACAGGCACAGTGAGAAAGCACAATGCATGGGGAAGAAAGTTTCTTGATCCTTGTGGGAAACATCAACAAGATGTGAGGCTCTAGACAAGTAAAATGGAATGTCGTGCTTCAAAATATGGGTAGAAAACAAAAATTTCAATGTTTGATGCAGGTAAAAACATAAAAAGAAACGAGTGAAAGAAAGTGTAGCATATTCTTCAGAATCAACAAAGAAAACACAACGAGCTAAAATTTTTAAGTTTACAAGGTTATCTAAGTTTTTTTCTTCGACTGGTAAGGAAAAATTAAACAACATGCAAGAAAAATCATCCAAGGAAATAATGAATTGGAACATGGAAGTGGCGATAACCCTTTGTGTTGAAGAAACGCATCGACTGTCTCTGAGCACATCACCTCCCCTGCAAGCTTAGCACAACACACTTCAAACAATGTCTAGGAAGATTTTGATGGAACCAATAATATATCTCTAGTATTTTAGATGCCAAAAAAGTTTTTTAAACTCCCAAGGTGACCAAATTCTACTTTCAAAGAAGTTTTTTAAACTCCCAAGGTGACCAAATTCTACTTTCAAAGATAATCATTGTGATTTGGAGCCTTAATCATGAAAGCACAGCAACTAAAAGAAGCACAATGCATGCCTCATAACCATTGTAATGGTGGTGATGTCATGGCACAATATGATTTGACAACCTAATTGACTATCCTGACCCCACTAATTTGTGCCAATTATGAGAAGACAAGGCTCATATTACCTAACTCATGATCTTGCATGAGACATCGATCCTAGACTTAATTGACTCATGTTTAGGGAATCCATAATTATTTTTACATCATCTTTCATATACTCTAACATAATTACATAAATAATGAAATATTTCATTCTTTACTAAGACCAATAACTTGATCTCTAAGAGATCATAGCAAAACCTGTATACATTTTCCAAAATAAATTTGAAAGACTAAACATGTTTTTGATTACTATAATATAGGATACTAACATAGGAAGTATATGTTCAGGTAGAGCATATCACATAAGTATAGTTCATAGAGCAGCAACAACTACAACAGAGCTAAGCTTGGGTGACAAAATTCTAATGCCTCATTAGAGATATCATCCCTTAAGAAGAGAAGTTTTCAAAAGAAGATTGTACATCATCAACCAAACCCTTAACCATTGATTGTAAGAGGGAGAGTAAGAAGCTTATATCTCTTTGCCATTGATGTTAAAGAGGGATATAATTATGGGAGAGAAATTTGTGATGGTCCATGCATAGGTGAGAAATAAATTGGTGGCTCATGCAAAGAGAAGCGTGGAAGCAACATGAGGATTGACCATCAATGTAGAAGAAGTGATGAGGTGTTTCCATCAATGCCAAAGGGGGAGATTATTTGATAGTTGATATTTCCTGGATGGCTAGCGACAAAAAGTGTGTTGGCGTTGATGTCAACCAGACTAGCATTGAAGTTCATGGCAAAATATGTTGGCATTGGTGTCCATGGTGTGTTGAGCTTAGGGGGAGTCCCAGGATTTGAAGGCATAATATAGTAGCATTCTTATTGGAGAAGCCATAACATGATGACTATGATAGTTGGGAGACTCAGGACTTGGAGGAATATATGCATCAAGTTATTTTCTCATATTCTCCTGGAAATGGAATAGTTCGTTAGGGCTTTGAAAAATATTTCCAACAGTATGTGGAAGTCTGAAAATGGTCCTTTGGTTCAAAATTTATTGACAAGTCAAGGTCAGTCATAGCTGTTGTTATCACCAAAATAAGAGTTTACATTGTTCCTAGTCATCGTCTTAGATAAGTGTCAAGTCACCCTATGTTTTGATGGTAGGTGATAGGCTAGGAGTCTCAAAGGTCTCATTTTTCATATCAAAATAAAGTCTAACAACCTTATTCCATGTTTCGTGAGTCTTACATTCTTTTTAGAAACTCATAGCTTAAACCATTTTGAAAATTTAATGAATTAGCCCCGAAACCACAATTTTGTAGCGTAGACGATGTAAAATGTCTATTTTTCACTATGAAAACGCTGCTCTTTTCGTAGCACTTTTCCCTGCGTGCTACGAAAGCACGGATTCGTAGAACAATCTTGTCAACACATCAATTCGTTAAGATTTAGTTAAATTTTCATTATTAGGTGTCAACTAGGAGTCAGTTCTTAAGCATGCCGCCATCCAAAACTCATCATTTCGAATTTAGGGCTCATCATGATAGGTAATTTCAAATTCGAAAGGGCTGGCTAGTCTCTCATTGTAGTTTGCATGCAAATCCTCAAACATAATCATTTTTTGAACGATAAGATTTTGGTAATTTCTTACCAAGTTTTCTTTCATCCATAATTCAAGTGAGGATGACCACCATAAGCAAGTGAGGTTGACCATCATAGGCAAACGAGGCTGAGAAACATAATTTTCAAGCGAGGCTATTTTGTTACAGGAATTCAGAGGCAAAGATGATAGAAGAAACGAAAAGTCACAGGTTTGGCCATTGTTTAAGAACCGAGCCTGAAAGCACCGAGGTCATAGTCAGAGATAAATCAGTCATGGAAGTCTTCAAGAAAGCAGGATGTTGGAAGTTTTGTAAAAAATTGCAGGGAGGACATACTCAAGTGACAAAGGAGTTTGCACTACATTTCACTGGCTCAAGCACAAAGGTTGGAATCCTAAACTTGCAAATTTCTCTAGAGATCATAGCTTTGGTGACAAAGATTCCTAGGGGGCAAGATACATGGTTCAAAAACTTTAGATTTGACATGGAATCATGTAAAGTGTTTCTAAAGCCAGAGTTTGTAGAAACAGACTTAACCAAAGCAGTTCCTAGGAATTACATCAAGGACAACTATGCCAACTTGCTCTTCAACATTCAATGTTATTTTACCTACGAAGGCACATATCAAAATGTTTATTCATATCATTTTAAACTCCTGTTGCATTTTACTGGAATGATTTCTTTAGATTTTCCTTACTTCCTGTATCTAAGTGTAGCTAAGATGGCATATAAAGTGCAGTTGAAATCTCAAGTATATGAAACTTCCCTTTTTCATCATGGTCTAATTAAACTGATAGTTTTACATGAACCTAAAAGGATCAAGAAATAATGGTCTTCATTTCTATTTTTATGTGATTTTGGAGCGGAAAATCAAGATTTAGGCATTAGCCCTAAGGTTAAGGAAACTCCATCAATAGAAACCAACAAGTCTGTAATGTCTAGGGAAAAAAGGTTTGTTAAGTTGAAACCTAGGAAGTAGGTGAAAGAGAAAGTAAGCAAAACACCAGTAGTTATTCTTTAAACTCCTAAATCTACAAAGGAAAAGATAGCTGAGGTTAAAGGAATGACACAAGAACAATCAACTACCAAACTAGTTTAAAGGAGATTGACTAGAAATCAAATTACTAAGGAGAAGGGTCAATCAGTGATCTTGGGAGAAAGTCCAAGCTTGAAGGCTAATTTAAATGACATTTTAAAAACCATTGATATTGCATAATCCCCTTTGGTGCGAGCAGATGTCATAGAGTTTGATAAAGGAAATTCGGAGAAGATGAAATCCTCTAAGAAACTGGAATTTGAGGATGATGTTACAACATATGTGTTCAAGCCCAAAAAGCCCTTAACTAGGCAATAAAAAAAGATGCAAGAGTCCAATATTTAGTTAGGGAAAATAGAAGAAGCCTCTGTTGTTCAAGAAGAGTTGATAGAATTTTCTTCACCAAGACTTGAAGGTGACAAAAACAGAGTTTTTTCCACTCAAACAAAAATGTCCAGTTAGGAAGAAATGGAAGAAAGGTTAAGAGAAGCTAATAATGAAATTGCTAGACTAAGGGCGAGAGCAAGAAGGCATGCTACTGAGAAGATAGATTTCAAAAGGATAAAGGCTCTTTGGGAAGTTGAAAAAGTTTCCAAACCAGAAATAGTCAGCAGGGAAACTCAGTACTTTACCTTGACTGTTCCTACAATCAAAGAAGCCAGATTTGTAAGGAGGATTATTGCTCAGCTGAGAGCTACTAACAGGAGATTGAAGAGATAAATTGAAGATCTAGAAATGCAATTAACAAAATCTAAAAAAAAGGCTAAAACAATAATGAAACAGGGTGATGAAAAAGGGCAGTGAAGGATATATCTTAAAACAATTTTGGCATAAAAAAGAAGGACATCTGTGAAGAAGAACATCTTATAAGGGTAAGTTGTTTTGATTTTTAGTGATCATATCAGTCTTTATGAAATTTTGAAAATTCCCAAACTGTAGATTTTTGGAGGTTGTGTTGAAAAAAGAGCATACACAGCAATTTCGTAGCGCGCTATGAAACTGCTAAAGGTGACCATTTAGCACCTTATAGATATATTTCAAAGGTAAGGTATGATAAATTCCAAGTTTGATGATTGCTGGTAGAGAAATGAGGATCATTGATGAATTTTCAGATGGTAGTGATGCAGAATGGTTCAAAGAAGTATTCCATAAGTGATATAAAAGTTCTGCTACCAAAACAGACTATTTTCATAGCACAGTCATGTTTCATTCTCTTTTTCATCTATTCGAGATTCCCTTTCTTACACAGGTGGACAAATGAAGTTTAAATGGATTACTAACACATGCCACTTATATGAAACTACTCGAAGATAAGCATAAAGGATTTAGGGTTTTAAAGGGAGAAACTCTGTCTCCTTGTTTTTAGGACAGTTAGGTCATGACTCAGTAGGGTTTGCAACAATACTTGAGACATCATAAAGTTCGAAGACATGCATTAGCATTTGATTAAAGAATGTATTTAAGTCATAGATAAGGTTGTTGAAAGCATGTTTTAGGAGTTTCACTCCTATTCGTATTAGGACTCTTAAAGACAACTAGCTGTCAAGTTGTAATTAAGTAGTGTGTTTTATGAACAGATAGGTGTCAATGTTAGGAATTCGAATTCCCCTAAAGATGGATCATAGTATCCAAGGTTGTAAAAACTCTATATAAAGCATGAGAATCAAATTCCTCTGCGTTGGTAATTTCATTAGCAAAAGAAAGTTGTGTTATTGTAAGAAACTATGGTTTTTGAAACTTAATACAAAGATCAGTTTGACTACTCAAGATTCACAAGGAGTTTATGTGTTTGATGTTCTTATAGCCTTTTTCAATTACTTATTTGCAGTGGTATGATCTTGTGATACTTAGAATTCATTGGAAAATGCTCTAACTTCCTTCACATGCTTGTAAACTATGTTGATTCACTGTGTTACGATTTTATTTATAAACCTAAACTCTAAGTGCCTTGACTTCCATGTTTTGCTGATCATGTTGTTTTGTTGAAGACTATCTTGACTCCATAGCCCAATAGATGTTTGCTAATCTTTGATTCAACCAATCAACTAGTTATACATTTGCCCATGTTTGTTCCTAGAGTTAGCCATCTAATCATTAATCAAAAATATTAAAACTATTGAGAGAGCCCTCTCAGGTTGAGGAGCCTAAGCCTCAGCCAAAAGATTGGTTTGAAAGAGTTACTCAGAGTCTACTTGATTGGTAGCCTATGAGGGTCAGATTTTGTGATAACAATTGTAGTGCTCAGATGAGCACAAAGGCTTATTTAAAAGAAACCCATGATAACATTAAGCTAGGATTGCGGGGATGGTTACTGGAAGCCCAAAGGGTCAGAAGGTCGGAAGCTCATAAGCTTATTTAAAAATGCTACAGGATTACAGGGAGTAGGGGAAGTGAGAAGCCTGAAACTTCAGAAGGCTCGGGAACTTGGAAGCTCGAAATATCAAAATTTAGAGCCCATAGGTTTAGTTAAAAGGTGTTACAGGACTACATTGAGTAGGGGCTATGGGAAAAAATCCCGGAAGGTCAGAATCCTAGAGGTTTGGAAGCCCGGAGGGTCAGAAGATCGGAGGGCCAGAATCCCAAAAGATCAGAACCCTATAATTTTTTATTAATTGAATTCCTTAAAAGCACCATGATTGAGGGCTTTAGACATAGTTTCGTAGCAGGTCACTTTGCACATAGAACCATTTACAAAGGAAATCGATTGCAAATCCAAGGATTGAGGGACACTTTCTCTCTCCTCTAATAGGACAGGTGGTAGCATATTATTGGTTGGAGATGATGTTAGTATGACATAACACTAAACAAGTGGAAAGCAGTGTTAGTGTTTTTAGGTACCCAAAAGGCCCATAAATGGGTCTCACATGGACCTATTGCAAGTCAACATGTGACATGGATGATATCAGCATGATGTCACCCTAGCAATGGGCATACCCCAAAGGTTGGAAACCTCGTAACCTTTCATTAAAATAGTTTTATGGAAACACAAGGATAAGGAGCTTCGAGCTTTAGTGCCAGGACATGGTTCTTAGAATTAATGAAGACCAAGGGTGTAGAGGTTTATAAAGGAAAATAAGCTTTTAGAGGCTTTAGAAGTAGTGGTTTCACATGTCATCTTAGCAGGCTTTTGATTGGCTAATGCATACAACAAGTGGTCCCACCTTGACACCTGATCCCTAGGAATAATCCTAGGACATATTTTTGTGCCACTGTGTGACCAAGGGAACATAGAAGGTTATAAAGGAAATTTAGCTTTTGTAGGGTAGTAGAGAGGTATAACACCTAGAGGCTTGGATGTAGATCATGCCACCTAGTCCTATGAAAGAGAACAAGTAGAGGAGCCAAGGAAAAGGTGCTAAGGCATAGGTGTGCTAGTTCTTAGAGGCTTGGAAGCCCATAACTCTTGTCGAATTGTATTTAAATAAATGTTATAGGTACCAGGGCTTCTAGGATCCAATTCATATAATGGCATATGTTTAATTTTATGAACGAGTCAACAAATCTTTGGCATCATGAGCCAAGTTTGGAACTTGTGCCATATTTGGGGTCTACTATAGGTCTAAGGGGTTAACACCTATGGATATGAATGAGTTAGCAGCCCTCTAGCAGTATGCTATGAAACAAGGCAACAAGGACCACGACCTATAGGATGAGTTAATGGAGCCTACCTTAATTTGAAACAAGGCATATATGATCTCCCTTGCATGCCGAAAATAATTAAATGGGAAAGATGGTCATGTATTGAAGACAATCACAAAATAGCAAACCAAGATAAGAGAATCCATGTTGGAGTACATTTTGAGCTCTATGAGAAATTAATAAGCATGGAGAGCCTTCCTATAGCCTAGAGTTTGACTAAAGATTTAATTCTCAGTATGGAGAAAACACAAAGGTGCATATCCTCATGTTTATGCAGCAACAATGGATGAGTGAATGGAGCCCATCCCCAGTGGTTAATATAGTTGTAGTTCGTATATATCAGATGAAACAATAGGATGGAGTGCCATGCTGAAGTACACACTCATATAATAGAGAGGACAACATATACAACATTGTTCATTGCGTAGTAGAGATAGCAGGAGGACAACAAAGAATGCATTGACCATTGTGTAGCAGAGGAACAAAGCCCATGTTTTCAATTGTGCAAATGGGGGTAAGAAACATTATTGAGAGAGTTGTGGAAAAAAAGAGCTTTGCGTGAGTGTTTCTGAGAAGAGGCCAAGTTTGCCTGTGTTGCAAAGAAGAGGCCAAGAGTGCCTATGTAGAGGAAAGACGTCAAGAGCACCTGAGTAGAATAAGAAGGATGAGAGAAGAGAGCCATGTGTGAGTGTATGTTGTTGTAGAGTGGACAAAGTGTAATGAGGGTTGTGTATTTGTAAATGTTATTGAGGAGAACAATGGGTTGCTGCAGAGTGAGTAGAGGATAAATAATGTTTCATGAGACAAAGGCACAGGTGAAGAGAGAGCTGAAATTAGGCAGAGTGGCTCTCAACATTTTTCTTCTACAGAGAGTAGGTGCTCTTATTTAGATCATAATAAAAAACAAGCTTTGGTGGTTTTTCTCTTGGAAGGGTTTCCATGTTAAACCTCAGTGTCCCTTGTGTTTTATTTTCATCATGCATATGCTTGTATTGGTTGATATAGATTTTGTTATGTTTGATTAATGGTTGCTCACATAATGATTTCCAAGTATGAAGGTAAAATATAAATTGGCATAAAAAATTGAATAGCCTTAATACTGATTCAGCCCCCTCTCAGTATTAAACACTATTTCCAACAAAAAGGACCCACAAAAAGAAATAATTCAAGTATGACTCCTCACAAAGCAACTACAAGCAACAATCAAGCGTGTATTGAAGATCACCAAATGAATATGGCTCCTCACAAAGCATCCACAAGAAAAAATCAAGCAAGTGTTGATCAACATGGGAAAATAGATCCTCTAAGAAGTAACTATAGAAGATTGTGATCTCCTTCTATATCTAGGTATCAAAATAAGTTTATTGGTTATTATTTCTCATGCACAAAATTTGGGCACAAAGCACAAGATTATGGAACCTATAATGTGGTCAGTTTTGGTATGCAAGATTTTGACATACTCGGGATTTGCTACACATTTTCCAAAAAAAATGTTGGGTGTGTGTTATATTCTTTCCACGACTAACCCCAGTAGTAAATCCAGGGGGCGGCCAGTCCCCCCTTCATTGTCCTGGGTGTAGCCAGGGGGGGGAAGCCCCCCTTGTCGAAGGGTTTCAGGGGTGCGATAGCCCCCCTCTACGAGGTCTGGGGCAACACCCCGGGGAATTTTTTTTTTGGACCCTATATTAGGAGGGCGAACCTACCTATGGTTTTGTGCATGGTTTTCGTACATGGTTTTGGGCATGATGGTTTTCTACCCATGGTATTTTGTAGATCCGATCAAGGGAAATATGGTTATGTTCTAATCAAGGGTTAATAGAATGAGGTTTATGGATTCTTCGACATGTATATATATATATATACCTATGGGGGATAATATGGGGTACAATTGGAGGTACCCAAGGGAATAATGTAATAATGGGATGGGCCATAGTAATAAATAAGGTGGTTAACCTGTATCATGTAAGGGACCACAAGTAGTTAACAATAATGTAATAATCCCATGGTTTTAGATAGATGGTATTGAGGGAACCATGGTAATGACCCATGGTATTGTATGTATGAGGCCTATATAGAGGCTAGAGACTCACCACTGAGAGATGTCAAGGAATATTGTATGAACAGGCGTATGGCTTGTGGAGTGTTCTCCTTCCTTAAGGAGTGAATGTATGGTGTTGCCCTACCTTAAGGGTTTGATTAATAAAGAAGCATTTCTATCTATATTAAAATCTTGTTATTTTTGTTGATTATTTCTTGGGTTTATTTCTATTATCTTATACTTTCATATCATATCTATAACAAGTGGTAGAAAAGCACTTTCTTGGGCAAAGTGGAGAATATTTTTTGTTATTTTTGCAAGAATTTTTTGGGGAGGCGAGTTTGTAGATTAGATCTGTATGTTTTGGTACAAAATATGCAAAATATAATTGTATATCTAGATTTTTTGTGAAAAAATACCCAAGTTCAAAAACAAATCGGCCGAATCGGAGTTCAGATGAAGGAGATATCGCTGATCTAAAAATCAGTGGTGTTGTAAACATTTTTCGGGGCAACGAGTTTGCAGATCAGATCTGTATGATTTGGGGGAAAATATGCAAAATCTAATTGCAGATCTGGGTTGTGGGTGAAAAAATACCCAATTAAAAAAAAATCGGCTGAATCAGATTCCGGATGAGGGAGATATCGCAGAATTAAAATCAGCTCTTTTTTTCAGAATTTTTTTTGTGACAGTGGGACAATTATAGTGCAGATCTGAAATTTCAACACCTAGATCGAGATTTCTACCACATGGGAAGATGCAGAATGGTTGTTCCATTTATGAAAACATGTCATAATAGGGATTCTGAGCAATATTGACAGAATTGTGACAATTCCAAATTTTTGCCAAGTAAGTGAATTTTTCCCAAACCCTCTTCATGGCGATTCTATATTTTATAGGAAAAGATAATGGTCCTACTATTGAAGAATACATAAAAGTAAAAAAGTTAGTATTGGCACAACATTGGAGATTTGCAGTAGTGGCTCATTTTTCAGATGAGGCGGCCACATGGTGGGAATTACATAACAAAAAGAAGTTTTACATCCTTTCAGATGAAGAATTTGAAAAATTACTTTTAGACAGATGGTCTCATGCCAGAAAACAAGATAATGAGAAACATGTGGGGTTATTTCATACCAGTATCTCCTTATTGCAAGTTCATGGATTGATTCAGAAGAAGAAGATGATTGTGTCTATAAATCCTAGCTACAAGCATAATTTTATCAATGTTAATTTGGCAAAAAAATTGCAAGTTCCAGCAAAACACATTGAAAACACACAGGTTGATGAAGAGGATGTTCAAGTTTATAAGGATTCGAAGCTTTCTCTGGATAAGTATGTGTTGCATGGTGATTTTTATACTTCATATATGGATAACATGGATGTTGTTTTTGGATATCCTTGGATGGAATCTGTGGGTACTATCAATATTAATCTGCAGAAGAAATTCCCGAAGCTCTGGTGTAAAAAGAAGAAAATTACATTACATGATATTTCCATCAATAAACAGGTAGATTCCATGGAGGCTAAAGTAGAAGATGTTCTAGGGACTGACGTATCAGATGATGAGCCATTGATGGTCGATAACCAAACACAAACATCAAACTAGGTACCAGAAAAATAGGTAGAGGCTAAAGAAGAAAATGTTACATCAGATGAGGACTTAGTGGCTGAAGTAATATTGGAAGATAAGAAACAACAACAGGCACCACAACAGGTACCAGATACCTATCAAGCTCCATTAGGTGGTGAATTAAAGAAAGATACATCATTGGTTAACACTTCAGCATATCACCACCCACATCACCCCGCAAAAAAGCAACCAACAAGATGGCAACGAATTAGCCACAAGGAAAACAACCCCCGCATGACAGATAGAGAGGAGCGAAGATCCACCTACTACACATCAACACAGAAGAGCTGCCAGGGTCAACTTCCATCTCAAGCGAGCGAGGCACTAGCTGGATCAAGGGTTCACCTTTCTCTTGGATGGCTAGATGCACGTGCATGGTACCAGTGGACTACTCTTTTGAGTAGATCTTGTTATTTGTGTTCTTCCCGTGTTTCGAGGACGAAACATGTTAAGCGGGGTGGAATGTAATATACCTAGGGGGATAACATGGGGTACAAAGGGAGGTACCCAAGGGAATAATGTAATAACAAGATGGGCCATAGTAATAAATAAGGTGGTTAACCCGTATCATGTAAGGGACCACAAGTAGTTAACAATAATGTAATAAGCCCATGGTATTAGATAGATGGTATTGAGGGAACCATGGTAATGACCCATGGTATTGTATGTATGAGGCCTATATAGAGGCTAGAGACTCCCCATTGAGAGATGTCAAGGAATATTGTATGAACAAGCGTATGGCTTGTGGAGTGTTCTTCTTCCTTAAGGATTGAATGTATGGTGTTGCCCTACCTTAAGGGTTTGATTAATAAAGAAAAATTTCTATCTATATTCAAATCTTGTTATTTTTGGTGATTATTTCTTGGGTTTATTTATATTATCTTATACTTTCATATCAAATCTATAACAATATATATATTGTAACATTGAAAGGAATATAATGAAAAATCAATCTAGTAGTCCCTATTTTGGGATCCAGGGGAAAAAATCAGTGTATATCTATTTTATGTTTTATGCTCTCGCCATTGTTTATTTTATATTTTTTATAATTCGCATGCAGGTAATTTCTATACGAGGTTAAAACCTACAAAAACCCACTCAACATCAGCCCTTTTGGCAACACCCATGCAGTGGGTGAAGTCTCACTTGAGATGTTAACAGGTGATTTTTGAAACTAGGTTTTCGTACTCTAACATGACTATCTATGAATTATGATGCTAGACTCCCACTAGACAAGAACTTCACCATCGCCCTAATACTATGCACAACGCAATGATTTAAGCCCCTCGGTTCACCAAAAAAGACACATGCCCGAAAGGAAATGTGAGAGAGGTCAAAGTAAGTTATGCCTTCATCCATTGATGGATATGTCAACAATATCAGAGACAACTTCCTTTACAAAGATGCAATGTTATCTAAAAATATAAACAACCTTATAAATATCCAAATCATTGAACATAGTTACAAATATTCGAAATTGTTATACAACATTTAGCACACATGAATTCAACACGTTATAAACAACTTCGTACATTCAGATATAAACATGAAATATAGGGGGCAACTCAACCTTCCATTCAATTATATTATCATAAAATAAAAAGATGTTATGCACTATGATATTACCATCTAAAGCCCTATGTTCATAACCATGAGACCTAAAAGGGGTTGTGGCCAGTTGAGCTATGGAGAGCTCTATTGCAGCTATATTGGATATAGGGGAGGCTTTCATCCCATGTGAATGGATACTTCAAATTGTACATACATAAAATGTGTACGATCATCTTGTTGATGACCTATGTTTGGCCATCAGTTTGGGGGTGTAAAGTCATGGAATTAGTGTGCTTGGTATCCAACATCGACCAGGGACTTGACTACTTAGGAACCTGCTATCTCGATCTGAGATAATGGAATGTGGGATCCCAAAATGTACCCACACTCATTCAAAGAAGAGATTAGCACTGGCTTCTACTGTGATACACTTCTTGTAGGCCATCATAATGGCCATCTTAGAGAATTTGTCGACATCCACGAAAACTCAGTCGTTTCCATGCTTAGTAGAAGGAAGGCTTGACATGTAATCCATGGAGATGGATTCCCGAGGTCGACTAGGAGTAGGTAGGACTTGCTTCTTGATGGTCAATTTGGAAATGACACAGATAGTGCAGGATCTAATGTAATTCCCAACATCCAGTCAAAGGTTCAACCAATAAAATTACTTCTGTAGCACTGCCACTATTTTCTCTACCACAAAATGTCCAACGACCCAACTGTAGTGTGCCTCCCAAATAATATTGGCACGTTCACTTGAATGAACACAAAGGTGTCCCAGGTGGCATAACAATGCATCCTAGAGGTGAAAATTTGGAGCTTTCTTTCCTTCCAGGAGTGTCTGGTATGTGTTGTCGAAGTCTGGATCACTCTTGTAAAGATGTGGCCACCTCGTAGTCTCGTGCCCATAAGAGTCAAGCACAGTGGTCAGTGCCATGAACGGTGGTCATCTGAGGTAGTCTACAACATTGTTGGTGCTTCCCTTCTTGTACTTAATGTTTAAATGGAACTGTTGCAGGTATGTGAACCATTTCTGATGGCGATCATTCAGTAACTTCCCTAGTGTTTGTGTGAACTGCAAGGGTCAGTAGTCTGTGTGGATGACCGTTTCCTTCCCCATAATGTAATACTTCCATTGTCGACATATCTACAAAATGGAACATCTCTTTGTCATAGGTGGGATAATTTCATATTGTGTCTGAAAGTGTCTCACTGTGATATGCCACTGTATGCCCCTGCTGAGTAAGAACTGCACCAATAGCATAGTTGGAGGCATCTGTCTCGATTTCAAATGGTTGCTGCAGGTTTGGTCATGTGAGTAATGGTTCATAGCAGAGGCGATGCTTCAATTCAAAAAACCCCTTCTATTGGGATTCCAACCAAAATAACATTTCTTTCACTCCTCCTTTGGTGACTTGAATCAAAGGCCAAGTGATATGATATAACCCCAACACGAACCTGCATAGAAGTTGGAAAGAAACAAAAAGCTGCGGAGCTTTGTTAGAGTGGTTGGGGCGGGCCAATCCTAAATGACCCTTATCTTGGTTGGGTCCACATGTACACCCCTCTCATCAATGATGTACTACAAATATTGAACCTGGGTCATACCAAAAGTGCTTTTCTCCAAATTGGGACACAAATTGTGTTGCCGTAGGGTTTGGAGGACTTGTCGAATATGGTGGAGGTGTTCTTCGCAACTGTGGCTGAAGATAATAATTTCATCCAAATACACCACCATGAATGAGTTGGTGAAGGGTATCAACATTTCATCCATTAACCTCATGAATGTTGTGGGGGCATTCGTCAACTCGAAAGGCATGACCAACCATTGGAAAAGGCCCTCCTTGGACTTGAAGGTAGTTTTCCACACATCAGAGTGTTCAGTCGACAACTATTGATAACTGAACTCCAAGTCAATATTATTAAATTATTTGCCCCCCTTAAGCTAGTCTAGAAGGCCATCAATCCATGGGATTGGATACCTATTCCAGACAGTGATCTTGTTCAATGCCCGATAATCAATGCAGAGTCACCAGGTCTTGTCCTTCTTCTATACCAACATGATCGAGCTCCCAAGGGTGATGAACTTGTCCTAATATGCCCATTTTGAAAAAGTTCCTAAATATTCCTCTTGATTTCATCATTCTCTAGAACAGAGAGTCAATAGATCAGTCCATTAGGTAGCGACATGCCTGGGTCAGATTGATGGAGTGCTTGTCTTGGTAGTGTAGAGGTACCCCTATGGGTGAGGCAAAGATGTCCCTGTACTCCTCTACAACCTTGTCCATCTGCTACTTCCATGTGGAGGAGCCCTATCTAGAGGCCTTGACCGCAATATTCTTCTTTCCCTGAGGGAAAATCATAAGGAAACAAAATTTCCCCATGTGGGAAATGATCTTATTTCATTTCTTCACAGTGATTAAAGAAACAATGGTAGGCAGTCTACCTCCGGTATCCTGTACAATTTATTTCCTAAAGTAATAATAATAGTGCGAGGCCTAGAATCATACACAACATGTCGCTTCCAAAATTATGGTTGGCATAGCAAAAGATCACAAATTTAAAGAGGAGCAACATCACACAATACCTCATTTGTGAAGGGATTGATGCTAAAGGGAAGGAAAAACTGTTGGCTAACGCAGAGATCTCGTCCTTAGTGAAGCCACTCGATGATGTATGACTATGAGTGTGGTGTGTTTTGTAGGCCCAACTACTTCATGAAATTTACTCAAATGAGGTTCTTTTGGTCCCATTGTTGACAATAAACTATAACAGAGAACCATTCACACACATCTGTGAGTGGAAGAGCCACTGCCCCTCCTATGGATCTTCGGGTTCATCCTTCTAGATCTTGGTGGTGGCAACGACACAACTAGGCTCTACATCGATAATATGCTTCCCTTTGTCATTTACCTTTTCGATTTTTGACTCAAAGTTAGAACATGTATATGATTCAGAAGCCTTCAGCTCAGCCACAAGTGACTGCTTGTCTCGACACTCACTTGTGTTGTGAGTGGGGATCTTTTGAAACTCACAACATTTCTTTGTGTCCTTCTTTGTCTTCATGGTGTTGTTATTTTATTGCAGCTTTGGTGGGTTGTCCTGGGTCACCCTGCCTTGTCTTTTTCCTTTGTCCTGCGGTTTGGGGCGCCTTTCACTTGCTTTAGATTCGCAGATCCAAAGTCTCGCTTCTTTTGTTTAAATTTATGCTCAATCTTGACAATGTATTGATAGGTGGCACCAAGCGAGGAGATTTCCAAGAACTCCATCTCATCGTAGATTTACTTTTGTAGACAACTACAGTACCAACTTTTGCTCAGAATCCTTGATACCCAACTTCATGCGAAGGGTATGGAAAACATTTGTGAACTCCAACACATCTTGATCCCTTCCTTGCCGCAACGTGGTCCACTTTATGTATTTATCTTCATTGCTACCGATAGGGTAATATTTTTCCTTGATAGCATATTAGAAAGAATTCCAAGTGGGTGTGATTGAAAGAAATGAGGATTCCCTCTTCTCCTTTTGTTCACAATAGGTTTTCCACCAGTCCTTGACATGTGGGGTGGCTTTGAGGAGTGAAAAAGTAATGTTTTCCAGATTGGAAAAGTCATGAACTAAAAAATATCCTTTCAATAGATTTAACCCTCTATCTACAGTGTCTGCATCTATCTATCCTTCAAATACAAGAATATCAAAGTTAACTTGTACCTTAAAAGCAGTGGTGCCTTCAGAGTGGTTGTTGGATGAAGATGCGTCACCTGTGGGTAGTTGCCAAAGGATCTAGGAAAAATTATCCATCATCATGTTCCTTTGTCACTTGAGGGATTCCTCGAGTAATATTCTGAATGGACCTCCTGCACCCTCATCTTTCTTTTCTTCTGCCATGGGAGGCAGTCGGGGTTTACGAGGCTGGTCTTGCAAAGGTTCAACACGTTCAAGCCCTAACTCCTTATACCCTGACCTCATTGGGGGCATGCAAAAAAAAATAAAGAAAGAGTAGACTACTCTGATACCACTGATCCATACTTATACAAGAATGTAACAAAATATAGATATACACATAAACATAGAGATGCAACAAAAATAAAACTTCATTTTATTAATATCAAAGAAATAAAATATGCTTACATATAGAAATGGAAAGAAACTAGCTCAAGCGATGGTAGATCATCTTTGGGAAGAGATGTGTTGGCTACATGCCTCTGAACTATGTTATAATTAGGCTCAAGGGCCTATTTATTATTGAGAAACAATTAAAAACCATAAACATCCAAAAAACTAACACTAAGAGATGAAGCCCCAAAACTGTGGGCCTCGTTTGGGTAAATTGGTACATCAAATTCCCGAGGTTGTAATGTTGGCATACAATCTCTATTTGGCTATCATAATACCTCGTTTCGAATATGTCAAAGAGGAGGCCAAAAAAAATTAGTAAACAAACTTGGGACTTTTCCGATCTCTCTGTTTTCCCTAGAAATGTGTTTTAGTCCCTCAAAATAGCTCTAGAAGTTTAGGACTCGAAAAAATGCAAAAAATAGTAAGTTGTGCTACAATTAAGGAAACTGAAAAGAAGCAGCACTCAGGTCCAAGTGGAATGGGTGGGTGGCCACAAATATCCACTTGGATCAATCCTCCCCAATTAGGAAGAAATGGTCCCCATTGCATTGAGTTCCTCCATGAGATGGGGAAACTTCTACTGAACTTGGTCCTTGGTGAGCCACTTGCCTTGGTGTGGGAGTTGGCCAATTTTGACAACCCGATACATTTGGATATTCTGCTAGAAATTTTTCTTGATATACATGTCCATGATTTGATTAGATGTGGCCTATTCCATGTATTCTGGGTTTAATTCTGTTGGTGTGAGTTGTTCTACGATGTCTGATGTGTCAAGTAATGGTGGAAAGTATGGTCAAAGGCGATCCACATTGAACAATGGGTGTAGGCCAAGGAATGGTGGAATGTTTATCTCAAAATAAGTTTCCCCTACAACCTTAGTGATGGTGTAAGGCCCATATCAAAGCGGGCGAAGCTTGCAGTGGGGCCTATCGACGCACTCCTTATACAAATGTAACCAAACTTTGTCACCCACCTGGAACTTGTGTGGAACCTGATGCTGATCATGACAGTACTTGGAATTAGCATTGTATATGTCCAATATGTCATGGACCTGCTGGCAGATGTGATGAATCTATTCAATGAAGCTCTTAGCCATGTCAGCTTCAGATTAGACATGAGCCAAATCTGCCTGAGTAGCTGCAGATGGTATGGCCACATCAATGGGACATAGTGGCTGGAATCCCAACTCCAACTGAAAGGGGTTATGGCCAATTGAGCTATGGATAGCTCTATTGTAGATGTGGTGGACATAGGGGAGGATTTAATCCCATGTTCGTGGATGCTTCGAGTTTTATATACAGAGAATGTGTACGATAATCTTGTTGACGACCTCTATTTGGCCCTTAGTTTGCGGATGGAAATTCATGGACTTAGTGAGCTTGGTATTCAACATTGACCAAAGACTTGACCAAAATGTACTTAGGAACCTCCTATCCCGATCTGAGATAATGGACTGTGAGATCCAAAAATGTACCCACACTCGTTCAAAGAAGAGCTTAATAGTGGCTTCTACTGTGATACTCTTCTTGCAGGACACTAGAATGCCCATCTTAGAGAATTTGTCGATGACAACGAAAACATAGTCGTTTCCATGCTGAGTAGGAGGAGGGCCCGAAATGTAATCCATGGAGATGGAATAGTAGTAGGTAGAGGAGTATATAGGCCTTGATTCTTGATGGCTAGTTTGGAAATTTCACAGGCAGTGCAGGATATGATGTACTTCCCAACATCCTGTTGAATTTTCGACCAACAAAAATACTTCTACAACATTGCCGCTATTTTCTCTACCTTGAAATGTCCAACGACCCAACTGTAGTGTGCCTCCCAAATCATCTTGGCACGCTCGCTTGAAGGAACATAGAGGTGTCCCAAGTGGCATAAAAATGCATACTATATGTGAAAATTTGGAACTTTTCCTTCCAGAAGCATCTGATATGTGTTACCTAATTCTGGATCACTCTTGTAAAGATGCGTCCACCCCGTAGTCTCTTACCCACAAGAGTCAAGCATAGTGGTCAATACCATGACCAATGGTTGACTGAGGCCATCTACAACATTGTTTGTGCTACTCTTATTATACTTAATGTTCAAATGGAACTGTTGCAGGTATGTGGACCACTTCTAATGGAAATCATTCTGAAACTTCCCTTGTGCCTGTGTGAACTGTAGGGGTCAGTGGTTTCTGTGGATGACCATTTCCTTCCCCAGAATGTAATGCTTCCATTGTCGGTAGGCCTTCACAACAAAATACATCTCTTTGTCATAGGTGGGATACATTCAGACTGTCTGAAAGTGTCTTACTATGATGCCACTAGATGCCCCTGCTGAGTAAGAACTACACCAATTTCATAGTTGGAGGCATTTGTCTTGATCTCAAATGGTTGTTTCAGGTACGGTAATGTGAGCACTGGTGCAGAGTAGAAGTGATGCTTCAATTCAGAAACACAACTTTTGTTGGGATTTCGACCACCAGAACTTTACGTTCGCTCCTCCCTTGGTGACCTGAATCAAATTCCAGGTGATATGAGACAACAGGGAAAATTTTAAGGATAGAAAAATATCTTGGAGTTTAAAAACATTGGAAAGTCTCACTAGTCCCTAATATGCAAACTATAAAATGTTTATTGATATATTTGTAAAATTATTCAAGTTTATAATGATTTTATATAGAGTCTCTATATAATGTTGGTGATTTTTAAGGTAAAATAGTTTTATATTGTAAAATTTGGGTGAATTATTTTTAGAAAAGATGGAAATTGGCGAATCTATTTTTTTGAAAAATCATGGAAAATTAGCCCCCAAAATTTTCCATATAATGAGAGAACCCTAACACAAACCTGCGGTAGAATTTGGCTAGACCCAAGAAGTTGTGGAGCTCTGGTAGAGTGCTTAGGGCTAACCAATCCTGAATGACTTGTATCTTGGTTGGGTCCACATGCACACCCTGCTCATCAATGATGTACCCCAGATATTTAACCCGGGTCATACCGAAAGTGCATTTCTCCAAATTGGCACAGAACTTGTGTTGCCGTAGGGTTTGGAGGACCTGTCAAATATGGTAGAGGTGTTGTTCTCAACTCTGGATGAAGATAAAATTATATTCGAAATACACCACCATGAATGAGTTGGTGAAGGGTCACAAGATGTAATCCATCATCCTCATGAAGGTTGCGGGGGAATTTGTCAACCTGAAAGGCATGACCAACCATTGGAAAAGGCCCTCCTTAGATTTGAAGGCAATCTTCCACACATCGGAGGGTTCGATCGGTACCTAGTGATAACCAGACTTCAAGTCAATCTTGCTAAAATATTTGGCCACCTTGAGCTGGTCTAGAAGGTCATCAATCCATGGGATTGGATACCTATTCCAGACAATGATCTTGTTCAATGCCTGATAGTTAATGCCGCGTCTCCAGGTCTTGTCCTTCTTCTGTACCAACACGATGGGGCTCCTAGAGGGTGATGAACTTGGAGTGATGTGCCCTTTCTGCAACAACTGCTAAATCTACTTCATGATTTCATGTTCTCCAGAACAGAGCATTGATAGATCAATCCATTGGGTAACAACGCGCCGGGGGTCAGATCGATGGTGTGTTTGACCTAATGGTGTAGAGGTACCCTTGTGGGTGAGGTGAAGATGTCCATGTACTTCTCTACAACTTTGTCCATTTTCTACTGCCGTGCGGAGGAGCCCTATCTAGAGGCCATGGCCAAAATCTTGTTCTTTCCCTAAGGGCAAATCATAAGGAAAAAAAAATTCCTAGTCTGGGAAATGATCTTACTATATTTCTTTACAGTGATAAAAGAAATGGCGATATGTTGTGCTACCTTCGGTATCCTGTACAACTTGTTGCCCAAAGCATTAATAGAAGTGTGAGGCCTCGACTCATACACAACATGCTTCTTGCACAAGTATCATTGGGCTAATAAAACATCACAAACTTCAAGAGGAGAAACATCACACAATACCTAATATGTGAAGGGCATAGAAAATTTTAGGGGCGAATGTTCGCCCTTTGGCGAAATTAAGGGGTTTTAAATTTATAGTGGGCGAATATTTTGTATCAGTACATTTTTACAAATCACCTCAAATAGCCCACATTTTATTAAGGGAGAGGGTAAAAAAGGTAAATTTAGCCCTTGAAATTAGGAGTTAGAACCTTCCATTCGCCCATTTTCAAGAATAGGTTTTATTTAAGTGAATCCATTCGCCCATTTTCAAGAATAGGTTTTATTTAAGTGAATCCTATGGGCCAAATACCATATTTATAAAAGAGGTATGGGGAATTAATAAAAATATAAATAAATGAAAAGTATGGTAAATAAATAAAACATTTTTTATATTTACTGCATAAGTCACCTTATAGACATGCAAGGGTGTAAACAAATAAAAATATAAGTAAAATGGAGATATGGTAAATAAATAAAACGTCCTTTTATACTTACTCAAAAGGTATGGTAAATCAATTAAAAATATAAATAAACTAGACGTATGGTAAATAAATAAAACCTCTTTTTATATTTAGTCCATAACCCTCGTTCTATTTATGTAGGCTCAAGAAAGAGGTTTTATTTAAGTTAATCCTATGGGCCAAATACCATATTTGTAAAAGAGGTATGGTAAATTAATACAAATACAAATAAATGAGAGGTATAGTAAACAAATAAAACATTTTTTTATATTTACTCCACAAGTCACCTTACATTTACGAACACTCAAAAATGCGTTATATTTAGGTAAAACCTATGGGCAAAATAATATGGGACAAATACCATGGACTAGATTGTTATTAATACCATGCAAAAAAACATTATTAACCCTAATATTAGTATTAATAAAATAAAAATGGCACATGGTATTGACCCATGGTATTCACCAAAATGGCACATGGTATTGACCCATGGTATTCACTTGGAATGTAGCCTATTTAAATGGGGGAATTAAACCAGAATAGATCCATATTTACTCTGGATCTACTAACCCCGAGAGGTATCAAATATCGTGATATGCAAACTAGCATAGAGTGAAACAATATTTGATCTGATCAAGAGTAAAAATGGTTGTTGTAATTTAATGTATGTTAAACATTTTTAGCTTGGTTAAAATAAAAATAAAATAAAAATCAACTATTAATTTTATTAATTTTTATAAATTACTAA
>APFE031325010.1:0-16970 GCA_000404065.3 Pinus taeda | reverse complement strand
TCCTATATACCATGAAGATTCGCCCATTTATTATACTTATAAATTTAGGGGGTGTTCTTAAAATTTTCCCTGGTGAAGGGATTGATGCTGTAGGGAAGGCGACACTATTGGATGACGCAGAGATCTCGCCCTTGGTGAAGCCACTCGATGTTGTACGACTGCAGGTGTGGTGTGGTCGATAAGCCCAAATTCTTCACGACCTTTACTCAAATGAGGTTCTTTTGGATCCCATTGTCGACAATGAATTGCATCGAAAAACCCTTCACCCACATATGTGAGTGGAAGAGCCGCTCCCCCTCCTCTGGATCTTCGATCTCATTCTTCTAGATCTTGGTGGTCAAAATGGTGGAACTAGGCTCCACATCAATAATCTTCTTCTATTTTTCATTCCCCTTGTCAGTTTCTCTCAGAGTCAAAACATACTCTGATTCAGAAGCCTTCAGGTCAGCCACTGGTGACTGCTTAGCTCGACACTCACTTGTGTTGTGAGTGGGGATCTTTTGGAACTCACACCATTTCCTTATGTCCTTCTTTTTCATCATCGTGTTTTTCTTTTCTTGTGGATTCAAAGGGTTGTCCTGCCTTGGATTTGTACTTTGTTCTAGGTTTGGGTCACCTTTCCCTTACTTCAGATTCGTAGATCCAAAGTCTCGCTTCTTCTATTTAAATTTCTGCTCGATCTTGATAATGTATTGATAGGCGGCACCAAGCAAGGATATGTCTAGGAACTCCATCTTGTCCTGGATTTACTTGTGTAGAAAACCATAGTACTTGAGTACCAAATTCCGCTCAAAATCCTTGATATCTAGCTTTGTTTGAAGGGTATGAAAAACATTTGTGAACTCTGACATATCTTGGTCCCTTCCCTGCCTCAACATGGTCCACTTTATGTATTTATCTTCATATCTCTCGTTAAGGTAATATTTTTCCTTGATGGCATCTTAGAAAGAATTCCAAGTGGGTATGACTGAAAACAATGAGGATTCCCTCATCCTTTTGTTCACAATAGGTTTCCCACCAATCCTTGACATGTGGAGTGGCTTTTAGGAGTGCAAAAGTAATATTTTCGTGATTGGAAAAGTCTTGAACTGAAAAATATCCTTCCAAAAAAATTTAACCATCTATCTATGGCATCTGCATCTATCTATCCTTCAAACATGGGAATGTCAAAGTTAACTTTTACCTGAAAAGGAGTGGCACCTGGATGAAGATGTGTCACTTGTGGGTTACTGTCGAAGGATCTAGGAAAAGTTGTCCATCATCATGTCATTTGTCACTCAAGGGCTTCCTTGGGAAATATTTCAATAGGATCTCCTGCCCCCTCATTTTTATTTTCTTCCACCATGGGAGGTCGTCGGGATTTGCGAGGTTAATCTTGCAAAGGTTTAACTAGTTTGAGCCCTAACTCCTTATACCCTAACCTCGTTGGGGACATGAAAAGAAAAATAGAGAAATAGTAGATTTCTCTAATACCACTAATCCAGACTTATGGAGGAACATAAAAAATACATATATACACATAAACACAAAGATGCAGTAGAAATAAAACTTCATTTCGTTAATATCAAATAATTGAAATATGCTTACATACATAAATGGAAATAAACTAGCTTGGGAAATGGTAGCTTATCTCTGAGAAGATATGTGGTGGCTACATGCCTCTGAAATGTGTTACAATGAGGCTCAAAGGCCTATTTATTATTAAGAAACAATGGAAAACCATAAAACATCCAAAAACCTAACCCTAGGAGATGAAGTGCCAAAAGTGTGGGCCCCATTTCGGTAAATTGGTACATCAACTTCCCGGGGTCGTAACTTTGGCATACGATCTCTATTTGGCTCTCATAATACCTCGTTTTGAATATGTCGAAGAAGAGGCTGAAAACAAATAGATAAATTGGTTTGACACTTTTTTGGTGCCTCCGTTTTCTCTAAAAAACGTCTTTTATTCCGTCAAAACAACTTCAAAAGTTTAGGACCTAAAAAACTACCAAAAATAGTAAGTTGTGCTACAATTAAGGAAACTGAAAAGAAACAATGGCAGGGTTCCAAGTGGAATAGGCGGGTGGCCAGTAATATCCACCTGGTTCACCTTTTACCATAAGGGGAGAGGAAAACTACCTTTTCCCACCATGACTACAATATTTCGCAAACAATTTCCCTACCAAGTACCTTTTTTTCTCATCATTACTATTTATTTGCCTGAGATATGCTCATCAACTGTCTACCAAATTCTATACTAGTTGTGTACAGGGTGACTTTTTTATGTCAGAATTATGAGTGTATAGTTGTATTGATGGGACCCAAACTACATTCTACCATAGTTACTACACCACTCACCTAACCATATTGTCACTGCTAGTCACCAGATGCAGGTAAAGCAACCCCCAACATTGTGCATTATCTAGTCTGATACCATAGCTCCTCTAATGTGAATTGTTCGAGCTCTTTATACATAGAATTGAATAGGTAACTCTAATATTAACTCCCACTATTCTAATTTTCCTACCACCAAAAATCAATCCACCTTATTTATACAACTGGTAGACTACTCTTCTATCTCATCTACACAGAGTGCACATGAACTCGACCGTCTCTATATAGTTTCAGCCTGCTCCCATTAACAAACCCTTCATGTGACATGCCATCTAATTTCCTTAACTACACCACGCCCACATCATTCATATGTTGGATGACATATGGTCCCATCCAATGCATCTGGAATTCACTTGGGTGCTTAGGAAATTTACTGTCATATAATAACATGAAATCCTTGACTTGGAATGTATTTTTCTTGATCATCTGGTCATGCCATGCTTTATCTCGGGCCTTTTGCACCTCTTGGTGGAAATTGGTTAGTGCTCAATCCTCTTCTAACTAAATTAAGTCTTGCAGTTGTCATTCCACTGCATCGACTTTTATCATCTGTGTGGCTAGCGTGATGCGTAGGCTAGATACTAGGAATTCCATTGGCATGACAACTTCCATCTTGTATACCAATAAAAAAGGGGTCTTCCTGGTCAAGTTATTGCATGTGGTACTATATCCCCACAATACTGCAAGGATCCTTAGGTCCCAATCATTGAGTTTCATGTTACTTACCTTGGTAAGTACCAACTCCAAAATCTTATTAAAAGCCTCCACTGTCCCATTGGCTTGGGGGTTGTATGGATCATTTTTATGATGTTAGATCTCAAAATATTTCACCAACACCGTAATAGTCTGTTTCAAGAAATGTGTCCCTTGATCACTTATCAAGATCCTTAGACATTCAAACCTAGTCAATACATTTTTTGAACATGAACCATGCGACAATATTTGCACTACAATCTCTCACTAGTGTAGTCTCATCCCAACTAGTCAAATAATCCATGGAGGTAATGATATACCACACACCATTCCTCCTTGTAGTTGGGTCAATTAGTCCAACAAAATTGATGGCCAAATTATCAAATGACTGTAATGTGAGTTGTACATTTAGGGGCATTTGATCTCATCTATATGACCTTCCCACTTGTTGACATACATCATAATTCCTGCAAAATTCCTCCACATAGGAATGCACTATGGGCCACCACAGTCTGACGCAAAATTTCTTCTACACCGTAAGTCATATTGCATATTGTTCTCCTGCAAACCTTGCGTGTGCTTATGCTAGGACCATTGGGAGATCATGCTCCATAACATACCTACATAGAATTCCATCCACTTTTAGCTTATATGGAACTCCAAAAATTAACTAGTAATATGTTGCTTCAACCACTGGTTGTTTCTTCTATGCCACTATGTAATCTTCTGGTGTCATCCCAATACTAAAAAACTATGCAATTTTTACAAAGTAGCTATCCACTATAGTAACTGTAAATAATTGCGCATTCGATAGGTTATCCTCCAAAATTTTCACCTCTTTGCTCGAAGTCAAACATGATAGATGATCTAGCCTCATATGTAGTTTTATTGGTTTGACCACCACCTAAAAATTATATTCTTGAAAATATAGTAGCCACCTGTAGATTCTCCCACCCAACATAGGCTTGTTGACGAACTACTTCAGGGTAGAATGATCAACATACAACTTGAACTTATTTCCCAATAGATAATGTCTAAACTTCTGGAGGGCGTACACGATCGCCAACCCTTCTCTTTAAGTAATTGTATAGTTTTGTTATATAGTTGAAAACTTCCTACTGGAAAAGGCGATAGTGTGATCAATATCTCCTTTCTTGGGTTGAGCCAAGATCACACCTAGTGCGATGGACAAGGCATTTACGTGCACATGGAACTCTTTACTCTGGTTTGGAAATTCCAGGATAGGTGTAGGCAGCATCTTCTCCTTCAAGATGTCGTGGGCTAGTTGACACTCCTTTGTCCATTGGACTTCTACTCCTTTCTTCAATGACCTTTCAATGGGTGTTTTAATCTTAGCACATCCTTTCATAAAATTTCAATAATATCTCGTATGTACTAAGGTAGATCTTAGTTTTCGCACTAAGGTAGGTGGCGAAAGATCCACTATAACAATAATCATATATGAATCCACCAACAACCCCTATTTACAAACAATATTCACCAACAAAATACCAAAAGGAGCACAAAATATGCATTTCTTAATATTAGAGAGATTTGTAACTGTCTACACCTGTCTAACAGTAGGCGCAACACCTCAATGTGCTTCTTCAATAGGCTGAACACTATTTATTTATTTAAAAAACCTTCTAGGAATTTATGGATAAATTCTTTGAACGCTACCACCACTATCATTTAAAAAATAGGTGGTCCATTCTTCATATTGAATGACATCATTATATGTTGAAAAAACCCAATTTTGTTACAAATGTGGTTTTATGGCGATCTTCCTTAGTGATACTCACCTAGTGGTACCCAAAACCCATCGATGAACGAATAAGCCTACTGTCCACCCTCGTTCTCCAAAATTTCATCTATGAATGGGGTGGGAAAAGGGTTGTGTGCATAAGTATCGTTCACATTTTGTAGGTCCATGTGAATCTTGATTGACCCTATTTTATTGTTCTGGAACACCATGAAGCTTATCCATTCTTACTCTTCCACCAATTTGATGATTCTTGCTTGTTACATTTTCTCTAGTTCTCATATGAATTTATCGTTATAAAAGGGATTTAATTGATAATTTCACTACTTCACAAGCTTTATATCGGGTTTCAAGGGAATCCTCATTTCTACTATTTCCCCACATATTCCCTTCATCTCTTCAAAGGTGTTAGGGAATAGATCTTGGTACTCACCCAACAATTATATAAGCTTATCAACCGTATCATCATCCCAATACCACCATCTTGGGAATTTCCTCTATCCCAATTTTTACCTTTCGAGTCCCAATAGGCTGTGCATACTCCACAAACTGCAATTGTAGTCCACCCACAATGCGTTCCCCTTCCAATTCCAGAATTTGAATGTTCTAGGGATTGTTTTCATCCTCTCCTTCCTCTGCTACATTGTATCACTCCAAAAACTCTTGCACCTGCTGCAGATGTCAATGTGCATAACATAGTGGTACATTCCCCAATGTTGTGGGTCCCTTTGTGGAAAACATCTTATGTCACAACATATTTAATGCCCCATTAACCACTAGCTCTTCCACTTCAAAAATAAATGTGGTCCTAAAATTTTGCACCTTTTCGTTCCAATCTCGGGTTCCTCTATGCACATCCAGCTCAATATACCAGTTAGCTAGAATTGTGTCCAAGGTGTGTATGAATCAGTGCATCAACTCTTATTTTGGAACTCATACCTTGGTCCATGTTTCAACACACCACTTCAGGTTTGTCCTAGGGAAATCCATGCCTGAATACTTATCCCTGGGGACCCTAGAGCTGGTCCCAAATATAACATTCATCAACTACTTACAATGATGCCATCCTACAACTTTTTATTTCTACACAACCCACCATTTGGTTAAGAGTGCGTGCAACACAACATCCAACATGGAAACCATTTGACATTCCTATATTTGGTCTTCATACTCCTATACACAAATATATACTTCAGATAACCCATCGAAGCAAGGTGGATTGTGCACCTCGATTCATATCTAGTGCACCATTTTTGTGATATGCGTACATCTCCAAGAACTAACTTCACGTAGTTGATTTTGTCAATTCTCCAAAGCTTCCTATGAATATGAGGTATAAGAACCAATGCTACACCAGCTCGACACCCCATTAGTTGTGGGATTTACATAGTCATCCCGTATAACTGTGACATTATAAATGTTTTCCAACTCTTCCCAACTAAGCTTACCCTTGAATGGTTTGACGTATCAATCTCCTTCATGTAGATACAATGGTGCTATTACTTAGACATCTCCACCTTCAAAAATCAAATGTATTTTCTTCAAATTAATGATTACTTGGTTATTAAAGTCCCAATTGATCCCCGATAAAGAAGTATAGGGATCAATGTCATCCATGATCTCGATCACCTCAAAATCAACAATTCTCAACACCCCATCAATGTCCACCAACAATCCTATTAGTTGTACAATAAGAAATATACAATGCTGGTTCGCTAACCTTAGCTGAATTGGAGACCAAGTCAGTTTCAACTTCCCCATCATCTCCCACATATTGTTTGGTAAAATATTTACATTTGATCCCAGGTCCAAGATGATATTGTCCATCTCATATTCCTCGATCTATGTGCCTAACCAAAACTCTTTGCTAGTCCTATTCCTATGAGCTACTTTATTCTCTGTGCATGGTGAAGCTCATGTAATGGTTAATTCAGGTCTGTTGGCACACTACTTCACCATCTTCCTAAACTTTTCTAGAGCCAGGGGGTCTTTTACCAACTCTAAACAACTTTGTAGTAGACTTTGATCTAGACCTATTTTTATCCTATGCTCTCCACTTACAGTGTCATCATATATCGCCAATATGTTCACTTCATGCATTTCCTCCAACTTTTCCAATTCTGACGTGACCATTTCCCACCGGGCTTCCTCATACGTTACCTTTTCTTGAATCTTGAACAGGGTCAGACTTTAGAGGAGGTTTAGATGATCTCCTTACCCATTGTGGCTGTAATGTCTAGTGTTTCACAGTGTATGCCCCTATCCTAACACCTCCCCATGACATTTCGTTAACCCATCTTGCGAGGTTCAACAACTATCATTTGTGCATTGGGTCCCTTCTTCTCTTTCCACTTAACAATCAACTGGGGGAAGTTCTTAGTCATGTGGTATATTTATTTGCAATAGATGCAAGTGAAACATGGGTTAGTTCAATTTTTTGTTAAGTTCCCCTATTGTACATAACTGTATCATAATATTGTACTATGTCCTTGGTCAAATCCTCCTCTCCCTCTACCTGGTCCTCGAAATACCCTAGTTTCGAATCCTTGTCCTTGCCCTTGATGATTGTACTATCCACATTGGTTATACCTTGGTTGGTTGAATCCAGTAGAAATAGGCTTTGTACCTTTGGGTCTTTGCACCCAAAACAAGTTAAAATTTCACTCACACCTCAACTCCAATGTGTGGAAATGATGGATATCATGCCTTATAGGTTTTCAGAAATAAAAAAATAGAGCACGGGCCATAGCCTCATATTTCTAACTCATTAGTAACTTGCTGGTATGTGGCCCCATACTTGACAAATCTCACACCACATTCCCCTGTCCTACGTAAGTGGATTCCCTATGCCAATCACCATGTAGTCTATTAATAACTTGCATTTGTTTCTATGGAGATCCTTCATTTGATAGATGGTACACCATACATCTACTTGCTTTTCCTTCCCCTTCATCAAATCTTGAAGTTGTAAGGTCAACGCATCCCACTATAACTGCACGCGTCCCATGCCATTGTTCTCTTCACCTCCTATTGGTGAAGCCTCTAGGTTTAGTGCAAGCTCTAGAGCCTCTGACTACATACCTATTTGTTTTTACATCAATGATATCTTGATATTCGACAATAGTCTAGAAATGAACCATTCTTTATGTTATGCATCTGGGATCTTGAACACCAGCTTGTCTTTCAAAACCTTGAATCGTTGGTCAAAGTTCCATACCAACTCGCTTGGACCCTGCATGATTTACTCCAATTCTATAATGCATTGGAACTTTGACTTCAATGCCTAGAAATACTTGATTAATTTCTGCTTTATCTCTGGTAGAGTCCTATTATGTCTAGCTAGAGTCACACTTTTGAACTTCTTGTACCACATCAATGTGAAGTCCTTGAAAGTTCCTTCCAACTGTGCAATGTTTGTGGCCTCTTCCTGGACCTTCTTGGTTATCTAAACAATCTTACACACAAATATATGTTATTTTGGGCCCTCAGTCCCAACACCATGAAACATTTACATTCGTAAATATATCCCTACCATTGTGTTCTATGTAGTACTTGTCGATGAAGTACTTTCACCTACACTTGCTGAACTATCACAACACTTTGCACCATTTGGAACTTAAGCACCTTATGTCGATACTCCTATAGTCTGACCAATCCCACTTGTTGTCACTTATTTCAGAATATGTTTCCAACTATCCAAAGAGAAAAAGGACTCAAAGCCTAAATCGGACCTTCTCCATTGCAAAGTGACCTGAACAAGATTTCCAACAATATGTAGAAGTCCAAAAATGGAATCTTGGATCAAAAGATATGGTCTTCTAAAGTTCAAGGATTAAAGCCTTAGGAAGGAATATCAGAGGTCCGATATATTGGAGATCGGATATCAGAGATCTAGAGATATTGATGATCATGACATCAGAGCATCAGGAATATCAGTGATCACATATAGGAGGCCAAGCACATCTGTGCATCGCAACTTCAGAGCATCAGGCATATCAACGCATTGCATATCATAGGTCTTGAATATCAGAGCATCTGCACATTAGAAGGTCGGTGAATTAGAGAATAAAAAATTCTTAAGGTGAAAAGCTTTAAAAATTTGCAATATGCATAAGGTGTCGATAGTTTTAAAAATTGTTGGGGAACTCCAATAAAGATTAACGAAGGACTCCATTGAAAACCAAAGGTGGATGTGCCATTTTCTCTCTCCTCTAGTGGGACATGTGGCAACATATGATTGGTTCCAATAAGGGCACATGGTAGGAAATTTTGGCATTTTGAGGGGCCTAAGGGGACAAATATTGGTGACACATTTCACCACTCATAAGGTTCCACATGGAGCAATGACATCATATCAGAGGTCGGCGTATCAAAGGTTGAGGATGTTAGCACTTTGTAACACTTGAAACTTGAAAAAGTTTTGATAAGGAGGCTTCGATATTGGGTTGGCACCATGGTTGCAAAGACTCAAAGAACCAAGGGTTCTAAGAACTTAACAAAGGAAAAATAGCCCCAGATAGGAACAAAAATGATCTAACAACTCAAGGCTAAGTGATAGGACACGACCCTCGGTCCTATGGTAAGAAATGTGGGAAGGGATAAGTGGAAGGAGCTCGTCATATCAGAGGTTAGAAATAAGAAGATTAGAATACTGAACCACTGTGAAAATTGCGATATGGAATTTCTCTGATAAACACAATACAAAGAGTTAAAGGAGTATGGATCAGCAACTGTAATATTGAATGCAGGAATAAAGGAGTTGGTCTCAGGAGTAATGGCGATTGTCATCGCTAGGTTAAGGAAACAAGGACCACGATCTGCAAGAAAGAGTGTCAGGTCTACCTTGAGGTGAGACAAGCCATCCCTATGCTCTGATGCATGTATTCAATGAGTAAATGGAGGTATGGGACTCAGGAAGCAGTGTGGAGGTCACTTGAGAATTAATTTCTTAGCATGGAGCTCCACGTAGTCAGGCAATGAAAGACTTCCTGGTCAATACGTGTTTCTTCACTGTGGCAAGCAACTGGCAGTTGATCGCTCCCAACTCTAGAGAGTGGGGATTTCAAGAAGTTAAGGCGAAAGAGACAACTGAATCGACCGAACAACTAAAGAGAAATATAACGGCAAAGATGTGGCCTGATTGGAGGTCATCACAGGAATAACAGGGAGATATTCTCCTCAACCATCAGTCAATTTTCTTTATGTCTATTATTATATAATTTTTGCATTTTCAAGAATGGAATCAAATCCGATTGTAATAATTTTGGGAAGAAAAACATTCACACGTTGAGACAAATAGTTGATTAGACATCTAGAGCTTGATTGAGATATTTTGTAATTGTTGTTCAAAGCTCCACCTCTCCTTATAAATAGAGGGAAGAAACACTTAAACGAGGTTCCAAATTTCTATGTTCTAGAGGCCCGAATTCTTCTTTTGCAAGTTCTGAGCTCTGTTTGCAGAGAGAGTGGTTCCACTTTGGTTCAAGTTTCTTGTTCATAAGGTACTTGAGCATATACAATTGATAAATGTAATGGACTCATGATTTGGAATCTATTGTGGCCACAACTACCACCCTATTATAACCTGCTCTGGTGGCAAATTTGAATGGGTCCCCTAGACGTTTGGTCTTTCGTTTCTAACTGGAGTTGTCATATGGAATTATGTTTTCAATTCTTAATGGTCAAGAACCCCTTGAATAAATCTCTGCAGAATGATTTATTTATAACCCAATCCAACCCTTCATTCATATCCTTTCATCGAGACTTACTCAACCCACAAAACCTTCTATCGCATCTTTATTTCCATTATAACACTCTTATAATAGAAATAATCTACAAGCATGCATAACTTACCTTTTTTGCGCTTCCTCAGTCTTTACACATTTCTCAAAGCTTGCCTTTATTGCTATCGCAATCCCGCAATATCCACGGTCACACTACGCATTCCTCTTTTGCATCCTATGTGCGATGACCTCCCTGACTTCAAATGAAATTAACCACGTCCATATCCTATTGAGTTCGCCGTTACATCGCTCCATTGCATATCGCATTTTACATTGGTTAAGGGCTAAGGTCTACCTCCCATGAATAATTGCGATCCGATCAGACTTCTGATCTCATCGCATATCACAATCGCGCATCATTAAAACCCAAGGTCCATTCACTCACCATTGAAACATTGCGATGCGATGTTCATTTAAGCTTCTCCACCGTTGATAAGAGAATATGATCCAACGGTCAGCCATAATGTCACTTATCGTAAATCAAAATCGGCAGAACTAGGGGTGATGTTGCATGTGACTGCCTGCTGCAGTGTGCGATTGCGACTTGATCGTATCGCAACCTTGGCTGAACCAGGGGACAATTCTTTCACCATAGTCCATCTCTTTATAAAAGTTTTAATGAGGGCAAGATTTGTTTCTTGGGCATTTCTAGCATATTTTTCATAATCCTAGCTAATGTTAATTATTTCTGCAGGCGAGAATCAAGGGAAGGCAAGCGAGGTTGAAGAGCAGATGCATAAGCATCATGAATGGTTGTGGGTGAAAGATGCATGAGTGGATTTGAAGAGTTTATATATGCTGATGTATTCTATTGAAGATCTAGCCTTAGGCACTCATGATTGGGTTTCCATGTGTTGCCTGTGTATTCTGAAAATTATGTTGTCTCGGGTTTTATCATGAAGAGATGACACGCAGTCATGCTCCTTTCCATCGGCATCCATTCATTTCCCCAGGAAATAAAATGCTTCAACAAATGTGGCCTTGGCGTGTCAGCGGTTTTACCGGACATTCTACGTCTGTATATTTTAATTTGTATATCGAAAGGGGCAGGAAGGGGAAAATTCAAGGGAATATGGAGCGTCAGTTTCTTTCTACATAAGTATTACCTTCAGAGATCAAAAGGGGACTTTTTTTTGGGTAGAATAGGGTTTGATTTATTTTTCTAATAAAGAAGACTGTTTGGGTCAAGAAGAAGCCTTTTTTTTTCAGATTCGTTTTGCTTTTCTTTTATGTTTGGAATTAGGGTGTTGTGGCTGACATGAGGATATATATATATATATATATAATATATATATTATATATATATATATATATATATATATATATATATATATATATATTGTCTTATTTTGTGCCCAGTGATAACATACAACTTATGAATAGTCTTGGTTATTCAAATATAATTCGTTATCATGGTTAACTCATGAGCTGTCTCCGATTCAAAGCTCTATTAAACAGCAGTTGCAATTTTTATTTGTAGGAACAAGGATGTGTATTCTTGTATGAATAATTAGATTGCAATTAAGCTTAAATACAATCTTGTTCATCAATGAATTTAGTAATTGATTCATTTGGACTGTGTTGGAAATAATACTGAGAGGGGGGGGTGAATCAGTATTATTAAGTCCATAAAACTTTTCATTTTTCATACTCAGATTCATATACGTGACTTCGGTTAAGGATATCCGCGTATATACGCGACTGTGTTAAATGCAACCAGCGTACATGCAGTAATCTTATGATTCAGTTAACTTATCTTCAGTAAATGCATCAGAACATTATTAACCATATTAATAGTAATCAGGCGTAGTAAATAGAACAGATCATCACACATAAAGAGCACACATGAACACCATGATATAAGGTGGAAACCCAATGTGGGTGAAAACCACCTACTGCAATTTGTTTCTATCTTCCATTAATAAGAAACTTATTTTACAATGTCCTGGTACAGTCCTTTACTAGTACGTAGGCTTCTACCTGCAGAAGGCTACAACCCTCTTAGCTCGTGTACTAGCCGTTCCATTTACTAGTACATAGGCGCTGGCCTACTGAAGGCTCCAACCTTCACTCATTTTCTAGCTACTCCTGGAAGGGAGCTACAACCCCCTTGGCTCTTGTACTAGCCAATATGTTTACCAGTACGTAGGTGCCGGCCTACAATCATCCACGGACCACGTTTCATACATTTTCATACTAGATCCATAAAACAATCACCATTGCAATACAATCAATCTCTGAACCACCCAATACTGAAACCCTATCACAGATCACAACCAGAGACCACAACTCTGCAACGACCACTAGAATCAACAGCAACCTGAAACACCAAATCTCATGATGTATACGCTACTTGGACGAACCCAACCTGCGTGTATACGCCCTTTTTCAAAGGACAACCCGCGTACAGATCTGCAAATTCAACCTCATAACTTTGCAGCTACTTCAGACATCAGAATATACCCAAATCATAACATTCATAAACATGCGTCAATAGATCTAGTCTATCCATACTCAACCCATATAAATATAATCACTCCAAGCCTTGAGATCCCAATCCATCATTCATCATCCTTCACATGAGTGCCTCCTTGGTTCAGATCAAGCAAGACATCACCAACCCATAACCAGCATCTGGATCTCACACTTTATCAGATCTCCATCACTTCCTCACACTTGCACCACTCTTGGCCTAATGGTCTTCTCCTTATATAGCCTTAGGCCTTGCTCAATACCATGGTCCAAAACCATAACAAACCAATACCATCAACTTCGAAACTAGGGATTAACACGTCCGTCGAGACACCATGGTCCAAAACCATAGGCACAATTTCCAAGGAATAACCGCCACGGACCAAAGATAAGTTTTCCACATATACGCGCTTTTACTGAAGCCAACCTGCGTGTATACGCTGATTCTCCTTGATGAACCTGCGTATATCTCTTTCTTGTCCTGCTGTACTGAGATCTGTCGTCTGATTATGTTGCCATCACCTGTACCAACCTCTGAGCATCTGTACCAACCTCTGAGTGAGTTGCCATCAAGGACAACACTTGAAACATAATGCCAACAATGCTACCTTCATCAGGCTTTCTTTCCAAAAGGTTCTTGAAACATTCATAGTTCTTTTCCTTCAGTATCCCTGCATAAGCCCATCCATATACTAGTTCATAAATAATGAATACTTTATAACATAATTACCTTGTGATGGTCTTTCATCATGACATGTTCTTGTAGGAATCAACATCCTGCATACACGTTGACACGTCTCCTTAAATATATGTATTGTCAAGGGTCTCCATCTTTTTCCAGACTTTCATTCGAATCTTCATATCTTTCTAGGAGATATCTTATTCAAATATTTCTTGGTTCTTTTGATGTTGACTTCCTTTACCATAGTTGCATAGCTTCATGATATCTTCCTTTCACACATTTCATTCCCAAGAGATTTAGAGTTCATCAATTGTAATCAAAACACACCATACTTCCATGTGAGGTCATATTATGTTGATTTCATCTAATAAGTATATGGCTCATGCATTATATCATTCTTTTGAGGGAGGAGATTCCTTCTTTGATTACGCCTCTTAAGATAAATGATCCTTGTTGATTGTAACCATATGACATGACTTCCACAATATTTAATTTGAGCATACATACCTCATTTTTTCTTTGGGCCATCCATATTTCCTGCAGCAGCTTCCTTTGAATGAAGGAATTTCATTCCCTTTATTTACTTCACTGTCATGTTATCATACCATCATTCTATGAATTCCACGAGATTGGAATTCTTGAAGAAACACTTACTTTTCCTCTTGATCGATGAATATTTACATTGAAGATTCCACCAGAGAATCTTTGAGGACATTTTCATATCCTTATCCTACCGATGTTGTCTTTTATATGATAACCCTTTTTCCATATGACTTCTATAACTATCACTTGAGTTTACAATGAGGTTTCCAATAGTTATACCCTACATATTTGACTTCCATAGGTTTTGTTCCAGACATTCATCATATTACATATGTCATGAGCTCTTACTTCTAATGCTACTACCATGATGTCATTTTCTACTATAATGCATCCTATCTGATTTACAATGCTTCCTATATACAACATAAGAGTACCTTTTTAGTGAAGGAGATTCTCTTAGTCATAGTAGCAATCTTTCACTTCCTCCTTATGCTTCTTTATCTCAGGCTCTTCTACTTCTTCGGAAATATGGGTTTCTTCCTTATTTCTCTTGTTATTGTCCCATATAAGATTAGAAAATTTCTTCAATAGTGCACATATTCCTAACATCCATAGCATTGTACCTTGGCCATGTTCTTCTTCTTCTTTTTAGGACCAAATTTTCTAAACTTTCCTTTTCTTCTTGACATAGTAGCATATGCTTGATTTTTCTCATTTGATCCTACATCAGTCTTTGATTTCAGTATAGTTTCTTTGATCTTACATAGTGACCATGGATCTTGGAATGGAGTAACTTCTTTCTTCCCATAAATACTTGAAGTAAAATTACCCCGTTCTTTGGGTAGTGCATTTAATACCACTATTATCATTTCTATATCAGACATGACTTCTCCTAGATCTATTATTTCTGAAATACTCATAAAGTATGAGGCTATTCCATCTTCCTTTGTCATATTTAGCTTTTAGATTTCCTACCTTAATGAGATTACTTCTCCTACAGTGCTTATGGAAAAAACTCTACCAATTCGTCATACATTTATTTTGAAGTTTTGAGTTTAGATACATATGGGATAAGGGAGTCTTTGATAGATTCTATGAGAATCCTCTAGGCCCTCACTTCCCCCTTCATGAATCTAGCATGTACTTGAGTATCCTCTTTGGTAGGTTGGGTTATTGACCCCTTGATGTGATCCATGACCTCATTCTCAAAAAGATTTAGATCAATTCTTTTCTTCCGTACAAGGAAGTTTGAAGCCCCAACCAATGTGTTGCTTTCCTTGTAGAAAGGCATTTTGATAGTATCAGATGAAGTCATAAAATTACTTTAGTGATTGATTCTTTATTTCTCCTTAATATTGATGTTGATTGAATATTATTCCTTGAATAATTGATGGGAGAGGGCTTGCTATTGGGTTGTGTTATATTCTTTCCACGACTAGCCCATGTAGTTAACCCGGGGGTTATAGGGGGAGTGGAGCCCCCCCTTCGTTGCACTGATTGCGTAACGAGGGGGCACAGGGGGTTTAAGGGGTGTAGGTAACCCCACTTTATGGGATTCGAGGTAGCGCCCCGAAAATTTTGGTTTTGGAACCTATGGTAGGTTGGGTGGACCCACCTATAGTTTTTTGCATGATTTTTGCACATGTTTTTGGGCGCGATGGTTTTTGGTCCATGGTTTTGGACATGATGGTTTTCGGTCCATGGCATTGTATGATTCGGCATGTATAAATATGTATTGTAACATTGAAAGGAACATAATGAAAAATCAAGCTGGTAGTCCTCGTTTTGGGATCCAGGGGAAAATCTTTGTGTATATGTGTTTTATGTGTCATGCTCTTGCATTTTTTTATTTTATGTGTTTTAGAATTCGTATGCAGGTAATCTGTACAGGGTTAAAACCTACATTTGGTATCATAGCTATTTTGGCTTCAAGGGGACACCTTTGTTGCTGAGGGGTTTCACTCGGGCTTGTGGTAGACCCTGTTTTGTGGGAAGGTAGAGCAGTGGAAAGGTAGAGATCGAGAAATTTAATGGTCATAGTTTTGAGTTGTGGAAACTCAATATGGAGGATCTGTTGGTGGATAAAGATCAGTGGATCGTGGTAGATCCGAGTACTAAACCAATGGGAGTTTCCGATGAAGAATGGAAGAATTTGGATCGGAAGGGAAAGAGCACAATACGATTGTGTGTCTTAGATTCAGCATTGTTGAATGTATCAGGGGAAGCTACAACGAAGGCTTTGTGGGACAAGTTAGGGACTTTGTACCAATCTAAGTCTCTGGTGAATAAAATGTTCCTACGGAAAAAGCTGTATAACTTGAGGATGAAAGATGGAGACTCGGTGACAGAGCATCTGAATGCATTTAATACTGTGGTAATTCAGTTATCATCTGTTGATATTAAAATTTCAGATGAAGATAAGTGCATCAGTTTGTTGTGTTCTCTACCAGATTCGTGGGTTAGTTTGGTTATTGCAATAGGTAGCAATGCAACTGCTTTGCAGTTTGATGAAATAGTCTCAGCCTTGCTGACGGAGGAGATGAGACGGAAAAACATGGACAACCAAAATGGTGATGCCTTGTTTGTACGAGGACGGTCCCAGAACAGAAACAAAAATAAGTCATCGAGTGGGAGATCTAAATCTAGAGGGAGATCTAAA
>APFE031325009.1:264647-281410 GCA_000404065.3 Pinus taeda | reverse complement strand
TTGTCTTCTGCGTTTTGTATTTATGTTCTATCTGCAGTTTATCGTAATGCTGATGTGATTGCTAACTGTGAAAATTTAAATAAATTGCTCTAGCATAGAACATACCTAAAATTAACATAAATAAATGGTCTCTTAACTGAGAGACTCTCATGAGGAATAATGGCATATCCTCATCCTTCGATTTCTTGATTCCATATAACTTGTCCCGTAAAGACATATTTTGTCTTGTTGTACTTATAGAGTACAAATTCACTAGCTTGTCATACATTGCCTTAGAAGTCTTCAAGCTTGCCACAAAAGGAATAAGAGAATCCTTGATTGATTCCACTATGATCCTTTGATCTCTTCCCTTTTCTTGTACATTGATAGTTCTTATGTCTTGTCTTCCTCGAGTTCAATAATTTCTTCGATAACATATCCCATTACATCTTGCTCTCTGAGTATCAAGTCAATCCTCTTCTTCCATGTTAGATAATTTATTGCCCCAATGAGCTTGTTGCTCTCCTTGCAGGATGAACTTACATGACTTGAAGATTCAACCATTATGAGATAGTACAATACTTACTTGAATAGTATCTCCAACCTTCTTGATGTATTCAAGACCTTAAGATAGTTCTTAATGATGCCCTTGAAAGATGTTCCCTAGGATTCTTCCACGAACAACTTCCAAGATTAATGCCTTCCAACTAGACTTCCTTATGTGAGATCAACACCCTTGTTGCAAGATTGATGTAATCCTAGATCTTCTTCAATGTAGAAACCCTAGGTCAGACAGGTCTTCTACCAACGAGCCTTTAACCAGATCCCTTCAAGAGACAATCTTCTTCTTTTAGACCTTGAGAGCTTCCTATCCCTTGATCAACAATTCTTTCTTGTGTCCTACCAACTACCTTCCTTGTTGACCTTAGCTTTGAAACCATGTTATAAAATGTAGAGTGGCAACTTATTAAACTTATTTTCTTTGACCTTGATACTTTCTTGTGAATCTTAGTTGTCTTCTTTATGTTCTTTAGTTAGATCTATTCATCAAACAATATTAAGAAGCAATAACAACAAAAGAGGACATAGACGTAGGCTCTCAGCCAGGGAAAAACCCCTCCAAGGGGAAAACCCAAAAACTCTTCTCTTCTTAGAATTTGCTTCAAACGAGATACATAGACCCAATCCCTAGACCAAGTGCTTCTCCCAGTACCAAGTCAGTCCTTTCCTTAAGTCCTTGAATCTGCACCAAATTGTTATTTCCTGCAACTTCGAGTTGCTAGCTACTACTACTCAGCTTGCAACTTCAGCGCAACTACTTCATCCTTTTAGCTTCTTGGAAACTCTAATATAACCACCTCTTGTGACTTACTTAGAGCAAGACAACTCTCCCAAGGTCAACGAGGTCCATACAAGGGTTTTCCCTCTTCCAACTACAAATTCTGCACTTCGTCCTTCAGCAACTAGATCTTGCAATTTTGGCCTCTTACTGCAACCCAAAATCTCTAGAATTTCACATGTGAGAGAGATAGAGCCCAAAGGCAAGATATTTCAACCTCCCAACTTCTTCCAGATTTTCGCTCTCCTTTTATGCTCCTTCCCAACTACAAACCAAACTCTTTCTTTTATAGATCAAACTTGTGAGCGTGTCACCACATGAAGTTGAGAAACTCTTTATATAGCCTTCTCAAGGGGTCGAATTCCCTCCTTTAGGCCAACTTGAGGATCCTAGGGCTGCCTTGTACTCTTGGAGATTTTAGGACTTTCTAGACTCAAAACTATTTTTTTTTACAATAACAAATTGCCTAGAAGGGTCTTATAAACATGATGTTGACTCCTTTGACTCATGACAATAAATCCTAAGACCTAACCAAACCTAGAAGCATGAAGAACATGCTTTTACCTCAAAGACAATCAATAATGAGCATGAAACCCATGCTTTGAGAATAATAATTTTCTTTTTTTTTTCTTGTTTGTTACCTAAGATACATATTGAGATTATTACATCAATTATGAAGACCAAAACTAGTTACATTTCTCAACACATTTAACCATTGAATTTTGACAGAGCCAAAAATTGCAGGATTGTTACATTGACTAGATTTGACTTTTATGCTCATCTTTGATTGGTTATTGGATTGTTGACTTGGATAGTTAACGCTTTGACCTTTGACTTGTTGGATGTACTTGGACTATGTATCTTCACTGAACATTTGATGAACATCTAATAGAAGAAGAATTTGGGTGAGTTTTCCCTCTTGTGGGGTTTTTCCCTAGTCTTTGACCTAAGTCTTTGTGTCTCATTGATCTTGGTTGTCTTCTATTGTGCATATTTTTTACTGTTCCATTTGCAATTACTTATCGATTGAAAACAAATTGGAAAGGGTGATTTCTATTGAAAGAATAATTTGTTAAAGTGATTGCTACAACATAGAATATTAAAAAATTAACATGGTATCATTGTTGAGGTGAAGACAAACCCAAAGAGACAAGAGCAATCACCCTTTTGAAGAGATCTTATTCGTTGTTGAAGTTCATTTGACTTGGTCAAGATGTATTCCTCGTACTTCAAGATAAAGGAGAAGTTGAATGACTCATCCAACTTTGCTCCATGGAGGGCTAGGATGGATTTGACTTTAGAAGAGAATAACATTATGGAATATGTTGAAGGCAAGGTACCCGAGTCTCCAGAGAGTGCGACTATCGCTGCCAAGTCGTAGAACAAGAAAGGTGAGATGAAAGCTAATAAAATCATTATTGATTCTTTGAGAGATCATTTGATCACTTGTGTTTCAAAATTGAAGAAGTCCAAGGAAATGTATGATAAGTTGATTGGGATGTAGAAATCAACAACTTGAGCCACATTCTTGGTTTGAAGAATCAACTCAAGGACATCAATATGAAGAAGGGTGAGATCATTCAAGCATACTTCATGAGGATATCTCAACTCAAGGATCAACTTTTGACTGTTGATGAAATTATATTTGATAGAGAGCTGAATTAAATTGCCCTCGGAGGTCTTCCTGTGATTGGGAGACATTTATCACAACCATTAGCAGCAATGACAAGTTGCCCACATTTGATGAGATATTAGGCAAGTGCACTCAAGAGGAGTCCATGATGATTTCTAGAAGAAGACTTCAAAAGCATGAAGGAGGAGAGCTTACTGCTTTTTCTACCTAAGCCAAGAACAAGAAAGAGGAAAGAAGGCCCTCAAATTGGAAGTCAAGAAAACAAGGTCAAGGATTCAAGAAGGACATGTCCAACATCCAGTGCTACAATTGTCACAAGCATGGTCACTATGCCCGAGAGTGTCTAGAAGAAAGAAGTGTTCCAAGGAACAATAAAAAAACAAAGAGAGGAGTATCCCCATCCCGAGAAGAGACTCGTCATCCTCCCAAGAGATCAAGGAATTCAAGGTATGATAATAATGCAACTGAATCTCAATTTGAATACTTTCTTATTTCTGCTCTTTCTAGTTCCTTTCCTTCAAATTCTTTTGATAGTTGGTTAGTAGATAGTAAGGCTTCTAGACATTTCATTGGTTATCATGAAGTCCTCTCAAACCTTGTAGATCATTCTTGGAGATAATGCTAGATATCCATTTAAACGGACTGGGTCTATTTCGTTTCATTTGGATTCTGGTCAAACTATACATCTACAAGATGTTCTATATGTGCCAAGATTGAAAAAGAATATTCTATCTATATTTGCCATCAAGGACAAAGGAATGAAAGTTGCTTTCATAGCTAGAAAGGTTTGTGCTTGGCCACGAGGGTCTAGCTTGACGGAAGCCTTCACAATGGGGCCTAGAATTGAAGGTCATTACAAAGTCAATGGAAGACCAATTCGAGCATTAGTCCATGATAGTAATCATCAATCTGAGTTGTGGCATCGAAGATTCGCCCACCTTCACTATAGAGCTTTGCTTAATGTGAGAAATATGGTTTCCGGAATGCCTGGCGTTCGAGTAGATCATGATGGAGTTTGTCAAGGATGCGCAAGTGGAAAGCATGCGAAGGGACCATTCCATTCAAGTAGGAGTGGGACCAATACAATACTTCAACTTATCCATTCTGAAATGTGTGTACCTATGCTTGTTACCTCTCTTGTTGGCTACTTGTACTATATACCCTTTGTGGATGGCTTCTCCCGCAAGACATGAATTTTCTTATTAATGAACAAGGACCAAGCATTTGATATGTTTAGGGACTTCAAGGCACCGGTGGAGAATCAAACTGAAAAGAAGAACAAAATTTTGAGGAACAACAATGGAAGAGAATTCACTTCAAATGAATTTTGCAATAAGGATGGAATCAAGAAGGAGACCATCGTACCTTATAACCCTAAACAAAATGGTGTATCTGAAAGGAAGAACAAGACTATCATGGAAGCAACCAGAGCCATGATGCATGATCAAAAGTTACTAAAGTTTCTATGGGGACAAGATGCTAACACTATTGTCTATGTTCAAAATAAAACTCCTCACCAAGTCTTGGGTGACAAGATTCCAGAAGAAGCTTTCACAAGCGTAAATCTCAAAGTTTGACACTTGAGGGTTTTTGGTTGCCCTGTCTACTTTCATGTGCCGAAGGAGAAGAGTACCAAGCTGGAAGCTTCAGGAAAGAAAGGTACTTTTGTTGTTTATTGTGAAAATTCTAAAGCTTAAAGAATATATGTGCTTGGTCAAAGGAATATAGAGTTTAGCAGGGATGTGGCATTTGATGAAGATGTTGCTCTTGGGAAGCAAGAGACATGTTGAAGAATCTAGGGCAATTGGGTGTAGAGTGATTCTTCGAGACTAGATAACAATTTGTGAAGTCTTCTTACAATTTGTCTTTGTTAGCTTAATCTTCTTCTCTTATTAATGCATGTGTGTGTGCTTCATCAAACTGCTATCAAAATATAAAACAATAACACGAGATGTTGGCACTCTGCTAGGGCCAAAACCTCTCTTCTCTTGAGAGGAAAACCCTTCGATAAGTTTTCTCTTATTGAAGCTTCTTTCTTGATCAACGCCAAACCCTAGACCCTTGAATAGAAGATTCTCGAAGCACAAGTCAAGTCCTTCCTTTTCTCTGCACTATGTTTCCCCGACACTTTGTCCACATCCTTCTGGCACTTAGTCCTTCTTCCGACACTTTGTTCTTCCTTCCATTGTTAGTAGACCTTCTAGAAGAGATAATTATCTTTTGTCCTTAGTGATATCCTTCACCTAAGAATACTGCTTCTTTTGATCAATCGAGTCCCTTCTTGATGTATAGTGGTAGGCTTAGTGTGACAACACTGCAACCTTAATTCTCACACGTGTGAGAGGTCTTAGTTGATGTTATATGGCTCCTCTTTCCCTTGCTTGAGGTCCTTCCTTCTTCACTTGGATAGGAGGCCTAGTAAGCCTAGTTTGTAGCCCAAATGATGAGGTATGATGGGAGGTGACTTGCTGTTGTCCTAACCGCAGATAGCCCTTCCTTCTCTTCGCACGTGTGGCTGGTATTGGCCCTAAGACAGTCCCAAAACCTTCACTCTTCCTTCTTGCTTCTTCGTTGCACTAAAGGCTCCTTCTTCGTCCCTTTCTCAGCTTCTTTTTTGGTCCTCCACCTTTGCTGATTTTAGAGTTAGTTGCTTGTCGTTTGAGGGAGTCGACAACCTCTATATATAGAGGATTGTCCCTCCTTTAGGCCAACTTGTTGCATTGGGGCCGACTTGACTTCCTTTGCTTCGATGGGTGCTTTTAATGGTGTCGTTGCTTCTTTTGATGGTGTCTTTGCTAGGAGGAGACTCACCTTGCTTGGAGGTGTCTTCTTTAACTTTCATACATAAATATACAATCTGTAACATGCCTTTAAGGTCTTCAACATAATTCTTTTGACTCTTTGACTTACCTATAGCACTTTAACATGTGCTAGACCCGCTTCAATGAACAAGAAACTCATTGACATATATTATAGAAATAATATTTCTTTTCTTCAATAAATACAAACATCAAAAGTACATTTATGAAGACTGAACCTAGTTAAGTTTCCTTCAACACTCCCTATTAACTAGGGAGGTATTCATACAACATTATAAGGTGTTTGGCTATTATCAATCTTGAAGAATTCACATAAGAGAAACTGGATTGGAAATCCATCTGTTATAGCATCATAGTAACCAACATTGTATCCACAACAAGGCCTTGATTGACAACTCTATCTCTCAATAGATCAGAGCACAAAGTTGGCGAGACCAATGACATATAGACACCATAGTTATTGTCTTTCAAGGTACATACCCACCCAGGTGTTCACTAAGTATGACCTTCTCGGACTATTCTTATCTTGGGTTCTCGACCCTCAAAGAATATCGGTCCTCTTGCCTACTCTTGTCTTGGATGCCCTACCCATCCTCAAAGAGTATTGGATGCCAATGATTACCCAATCCTCCCATTATTTCTTCCCAAGTGAAGACAAGATTGTTGTGTCTATCCTTCCTCTAAAATAGGGAAGACATGCCCAAGTTTCCTTTGACAGGTAACTTGCCCAAGTTTCTTTGGGAACTTGTCAGAACTCCCTCTTAGCTAGAGACTTGTCCATTCATCAACAACTTCTTCTTTGTGGGTCCTTCAGTTGCTCGATCTTTTTCTTTCCTTCGATGCCATGAAGTCTTTGATCGAACTTCCTCTTGATTGGGCACCATCCATTGATCACTTTCCTTCCTGGCTTGACATGTCATTGCTTCCTTCATGGAAAGTGGTCTTCTTGGCATATATCAGGTTCTCTTGTCATTTGACTACTCCTTTGTCATCTTGTCCGTGCTTTGAAATAACCTTCTCATGGATGCTTCGTTGAGCTTGCTTCTTCCCATGCTTTGATCTAGTAGCCCTTCGTGACTTCATCCTGATATTGCTTTAACATTGCTTTGTTTTCGTTGGATGGCTTCCTCATGACGACATATTTGTAGAATAGAAATAGTTATCTACATCTTTCATATCTCCAAGGCCTTCATAGGTGTCAAGGGTCCTTCCTCCCTTTGTCAGAGTTGTCCTTCCTTCTTTCGGGAGATATCTTCAATGGTTCTTTGTTAGATACTGATTCTTTGTGATTATGGTGTTTTTCACATGCTTGATCTCTTTCTTCATTTGCTTCTTCTTGGATAGATTGGTCAACCACCTTATTTGACCCAACTTCTCATTTATATATATTTGCAAGCCAACATGACCGTATTTTACATCATTTTGTTAGCTGATGTCTTTAGGAGGATTGTGCTTGTCTTGGAGGACCTTTTAGACTAGTATACATTTCCACATAGGCCTAAGAAGAGCTCCTTATACATGACTTTGACTCTTTGACTTTCCTAGACCTATGAAATGAGCAACAAACTCATTCTTATAATTTACAGAAATAATATTTCCTTTTCTTGACAGGTACAAAGATCAAAATTACATTTGTAGATACCAAACCTAGTTACACTTTCTTCAACAAATGGCTGCCTCCTTTTATAGTTTCCACAAGGGGCTTAAGTGGGGGGGTCAACCTGTCAATTAGTTTTAATTTTAATTAAAAATACGCTCAATAAATGAGGCCGACTTTATATTTCTCATGAAACTATTTTACAACAATAAAATTGCTTCTTTTTAGGGCCAAATTGGTCCTCCTTTTGAGCATGATAATTTTGTTGATGAGCCAAGTCATAATTGCTTGGGTGAAGGTCATGTCATTACGATTTGTGTTATTATTATTTGCTGGCTTTGGGTGAATTGGCCCATGCATTGGAGCACACTATCTTCAAATGAGCATATCTCCTCAAACAAGAGGAGCCACGTGGTGTGCCACCCATTGTTGGAAACGACATGACGAACATTATTAGATGTTGATGGTCTAGCATGCAATTTCATATTCAATTGCCACAACAAGTGAGGGAAAGTGCGGGGCTTCTTGGCTGGTAAATCCCATTATTGCAATCTGATGTACATTAAAAGCATTCATGTCAAAGCTCCTTCAAGGCATCGCCAAGACTTGCCTTCTCATCTTCACTGCTTCCAAAGAGGATGCGCTCTTCATGCCACTCACCAACCACTGACTTTGACATCAATGACAACACCATTCAACACATGGAATTCTCCCCAAGGCTTTGGTTCTCAGCAGGGCTAGCACATTTGTATCTGCATTGCAGCTATGTACTCTACACTTTGATTTTAGATTTTAGATTCTACATCTTTGATCTTACAGTTTATATATGGCTTTATAATGCTTTTATAGGAGTGGCCTTTGCACATCCACTTTATATTAACATTGCTGTACTTAATAGTTCCATAGCCTAGTTGTGGTTATTTGTGGGCACTAATAAAATTATCTATCTTATCTTATGGGTTGGATACAAACTTACAAAATATAGTTGATTTCACTAATTCTTTGATAACTTGAAACAACAACCCGAGAAAAAAAATCTTACTATCCACCATAAACCAGAAGCAGTTAAGGGGGGCATATATTGTATCAGATAAAACATGTCAAGGGAGTGCCAATGGTACCTCCGACCCCAAAAAAATAGGTGACTAGGAATGCAGTGTTTCCATTATCTATATCATATTAATAGATGCACTTTTAGGCAATGACAACCATGAAAAGCTTCAAGAGTGAAGTCAATGGTTCACTGCCTAAGATATGAACCTACGCATTTCTTTTTTGCAGTACTCACCTTAGTGTAAAATCCGAAGGCACTGGTAGGACTGCTACTTAGATGGTTAAAGTAAAAGATAAGCGTCCTCAGTGCAAGCATCTGTGGAAGGAAGAAACTGACAATGAAAATGCTCAAGTTGAGAATCAATCCTAATTGCTAATAAAGCAACGTTAGAGCTTTTTAGTGGTAAGAGTGTGTATATTATTCCCATATATATTGACTGCACACAATGGAAAGTTTTTAATACCTAAATGTGAACTATTTTGGTTTCTGGTTTTGGTTATTTAATTTTGAAGGTATAATTGGTCATCTATGTATGACTTAAATAATCATTGTGGGTTAAAGAATCAGCATAGGGGCAAGGAATATATAACTAGAAATATCAGAATGTGTCATTTTCCCAAGCATTGTTAGAATTTGTAATCATCCCAAAAAAGTCTTGACAGTAAAGTTACCTTAAGTATTTAGAGCCTGCGTTTAGTGTTACTAATATAATAAAAAATTCAAATGCAAGATTTAGAAACACGACAGAAAAAAACAGAGATATTTACCATTTACGGCAACAGCATTGGAGGAAAGCACAAAGACATCGATGATGAAAACAGCTGATGATGGAAAATCCCAAACCTAAACCACAAAAGTTATTGGGTATAGTCATTACTGGACATCCACAGTGCATTTTAGATAAATCAACTGTATCAGACACTCGTAGGGTGTACACCAACGAACAAAAAATAGATGAAAACTAAATATTACTTTGATACCCCGGAAGCATCAAGCAGGACACCTACTGCATAAAATCAATTACTTTCCTAAATTATAAAGAATGTAAAACAGCTAATTTATGCCAAAATAAAGCAACAAACTAAGTGATATACATACCATCATGACAGTCATAAATATCTTGAAATAGCTTGAGAAGAGCACTGCCATGCAAATCTCCATATTCCTGAGCAAAGAATAATCGAGACATTATATGATAGGTAACAAATCCTAGTGCAATTGTTGCTTAAAGCAAAGGAATATCTAATATTCAATTATAAGTATCTATCATTTAAGCCCCCAATTTTTGTGTCAATACACACTGTCAAAACAACCTCATTTTCCTTTCGAGAATCCATTCAATGTTGTAGATCTCAATCTGGTCAAATATTTAAAAAAAAATTGTAATTGAGTTGTAAACTAAGAACTATTTTATTAGAGATATCTTATTCATTGAAACGGGATTGGAATATATTTTTATTTTGATCTAACAAAGCTCAGGACTTGATTATAATTCCATGTTTATCACCATGTATGTCGTCACTAGTGATCAAATTTGAAGAGAGTCTCAATTTCAATTGGAATGGCATATTTTCTTCTAACTCTTCCAAGATGAAGAGTTGTAGAAATTATTATACTTCAATCAACCAAAAAAAAAAATATTACCCATCCAATCAAATTTAAAATATAAAATTATAATTTACACATTCAACACTTTATCAATAATAATAATAATAAATGCACTAAGAAGTTGTGGAAAATGGTATAATTAAAAAATCCCTGCAAATGAATAGAACAGACCTAATTGCCAGAAATGTGTCGAGACCATTATTCGCTTTATAAAATCACAACTTGCAACGATGAATTATACACATAACTAATTGTTTTAGAACTATTGAATAAAGGACAAGATATGGAAAATAAAATGGACTCAGGATGCAGATGAACTATGAAATCGTCCTCAACGCAGACATTTCCTTGTCAACAACTTACAATTCTTTTCACACCGCAGTAGACTTGCACACATTGATTCAATAATACAATATATTTTGATCGGTTGAATTTAGTGATTTAAAGAAAAAAAAATCTAGTATGTTATTCCCTCAAAAATTAATAGCAGCTTGTTTCTTTATAACAATATTGAAGACAAGCCCCAAGGGTTAGCTCACTTGGTCGAGTTCCTATAGCTTAAGTACCTTGCCAGTTGGGACGTTACAAGGTCAAATCTCCTCGACGCCCTTGGGGTTAGGTCCTGCTTGTTTGGTCAGCGGGTAAATCCCTTCAGATTAATCTGCCTGGATTTTCCCGTGGATGTAGCGGCCACCTAATGTCCGTGAACCACCCTTAAAAAAAACAATGTTGAAGACAAATGTTTAAAAGTTCCAAAAAAAATACAAAATATAAACAATTTTTATATCTATTTAGTAATATAAAATAATACTATGAATTTTTGAAATTCAAAAAAAAAATTACCCCATAAATCTGACGAACTGTTTGACGAAATAGTTGAGCATCTTACATAAAAGAAATTAAAAAATAAAAATTTAATATATTCTCTTATAATCTATGGCAGATCTAACCATGAACCCTCTTCATTATACTATCACACTATTGTAACCCCTATAGCACAGAGCCATATCTTTTCAATACTACGTACCCCTAAATTTGTAATAAAAGTTACAAAAGAAAAAAACATAAGTGTGTAGAAACATGGAGGAAATAATGAAAAAATAAACAAAGAAAGTAGAGGTCATCTACCTGGACTAACACTTGCATTTCAGATGACTACTCTTCCACAGTGGCCAGTAAAGATACTAAAGATACTGTTGTTCCTTCTTAGGGCCATCTGCTATGGACACTATTCTAAGGTATGTAACATATTGTTCTATCACAGCAACAATCATGGTGTCGAGATTTCAACATCTCTCCATAATTATGGGGCTGTCCATGTGAATTTTGTTAATATTGCTCCTAGAATCTTTTAATTTTCCTTATTTTGGCTGATTTTCACCATTCTTTCTTTTTTATATCTTCATTTCTTTCGTTTTGCTATCAACTTTCCAATGGTTCAAATTTCGCTCCATTCCAACTTACGCTTTCAAAGAAATCTTTAGTCAAAGTTTAGTCATTTTCACACCCTCGACATTAAAATGTGTAATTTATAATTTTTTGTAAATTAAAAAAATTAAATTAATTTAAATATGTAAGAAATTAATTAATTTTCTATGTTTTATTTAAATTTTAATTAATTAAAATTTAGTTATTGTAAACACAAATTTTAATTAATTTTATTAATTTTAATAAGTTAAATTATAATTTCCAATTAATATGTAAATCTAATTTTTATTTAGCTAATTATTAATTGAATTCAGTTAATTCATTATATAATCTAAGTTTTGCAACGAAACGGGGAAAATGGGTACGAGTTGTTCCAAAACGGGAAGCGATACGAAAACGCGACCTCACCAATGTTTGAAACGAGGAACCGCGAATATATATATAAATATAAATGTGTGGTGGTGTGTGTGTGTGTGTGTGTGTATGTGTGTGCAATCATAAAGCATAAATGATACATTATAATTTCTTACATTAAACATTAAGATTTAATTTACATCACATTTATTCATGAATGATCACATAATGAAAATAAAAATGTCGGAATATCCAAAAGCAACCTTTATTATATATCCAAATCTCAAAATCAGCCTTTATTTATATTAATATATGAGGCTGCAAGTACAATAAAGACTATAAGGTTGTAAGAGAGAGATCCAAATCAGGATTTTCTGCATCTACATCCCATTCTTTCGAAGGACCATTGTTGTATTGGGAGTTTCCTCCTACATAGTTGAACAACCTTAGTGCTCTTGATTAAATACACGTTTCATACCCTAGTACCCTACATGATCTTGATTATTGAAAGTTTCCCCTACATAGAGGGCTTGGTTCTCTTGATTAAATACAAGTTCCATACCTTAGTACATGATAAAATCCAATGGAAACATTGCAATCCCTCCAATCCTGAAATCCTGAAAAACAAATAAGTCTGCTGGATTTTGAGTGAGATCTAAAATTCTACTTTCTCCATATGAAATCCAATGAGGGCGAAACCACTGTCAAACATCCTGAGTCATTTCATGGTAATGTTAAAAATTTAAGTAAAATGATGAAAATGAAAAATAAAGGAGAACTTTAACATTACCATGAACTGCATATCAACACTAGGGCAAAAATTCACTTTTATAACTTTAGATACGCATCTAGAAGCAACAACAAGTCACTAACATACCCTAAAAGTAAATTAAAAAACAAATTAAAAAAAAAAAATTAAAAATACACAAGTTAATGACGAAATGTGGGTTGTACAGCCCTGAAACGCGTTTTCGGCCATACTGGCCACGTTTTCATTTCGGGAAACGTGGCAGTACGGCTGGAAACGCGTTTCGTGGCCGTACCAAACGTGTTTCCGTGTTTCGTACCCATTTCCGTACGGAAACGGACCTCTATGCCACGTTTCTTGCAACATAGTTATATATAAATTGTAAATATATGTAATTATTTATTAATATATATTCTAACATATTCAAAATAAACAAAATTATGTATTTAAAATAACATAATTAAATAATAATATAATAATAACATAATTCAAAAATAAATAAAAAATTATATTTAAAAGGGCCAAAGCCCAAAATCACCAGATTCAAACCATCTAACATATATATAAGCCCTTCACATGTTGTCTTCCTCCACCTAAATCAGAAACTTTCAAGTTTTAAACATTATAATATGCGGCATGTAAATAATTAAACCATCGCCCTTTGACCAAGTTAGCTTGAGACAACTTCCTCAGAGAATTTTAAAAGCGATACTTTGGTTTTGGCCACGACAGATATTTACCTTACCTGATGTGTGGGTTTTTCATCTCATTTTTTTCTTCCTCGTGACATAAAATCCCAAGGATTTCTTTTGATGGCTCACTAAAAAGGAAAAAAAAGATGAGTTCATGCAAACAAGGCGAGAAGAGTTAATATATCTAGGCAAGAATAACCCAAAGCTTTTCTGGCAGGAACTTCAACCAAAGAAGAAGCAAATCGAAAATAATATTATAGCCAATCAATGGTTTGAATATGCAAGGCAACTCTATGAGAAAGAATCAGACAATGAGCCCCCCCCAGGATCAACACAACTACAAAGCTCTTCACATTGTAGGGGGTGGAGATTGGAATTAAGAAGATGAAACAAGAAAGACAAAGGACTTGGTTGAACTTCAAGCAAAGCATCTAAAATGGGGAATGAACACTCTTGCACCACACAACATGGAAATATTCAACAACATTATTCAACAGGGATTCCCAAGAGACTAGACAACTAGCCTAGCAATACCCCTTTTTAAAAGTGGAGACATTAATAATCCTTCCAATTATAGAACCATTATGATCAATCCTTTGTTTGCAAATCTTTTCGGCAACATGGTAGAAAATAGAATTAGTAAGTGGGCAAAAGTAAAAGAAAAGAGGGCAAAAGGACAAGTGGGTTTTAAGCCGAAGCATTCTACAGTGGATCATGGTATCACGTTGAGACACATTATTGAAAAGGTTTAGGGGGGCAAAGAATAAGTATTTTGTTGCTTTGTTGACTTCAGAAAGGCATTTGACACAGTCCTTAGAGATAGGTTGTGGCGTAGAATGGAAGAACTTGAAATTCCTTTGCATTATAGAGTCGCTGTCCATAGACTTTATGAAGAGGTCAAAGTCAAAATTAGAACCTCAGCGGGCATTTCAGAAAGCTTTGGAAGTGACATTGGAGTCAAGCAAGGTTGCCCTCTATCCCCTACTATTTTTGGTTTATATATTGATAAACAAGAAGAGTGTCTAAATCTGCAAGGTGGAGATGGTGTTTGGTTGGGGGAGTTTGTGATAAAGCTTCTTTAATATGCTGATAATCTTGTATTGATTGTTAAATTAGCACATGGATTGCAGATGCACTTATATGCTCTTGAGCACTTTTGTGGAGTAGTCAGGATGCAAGTCAACACTAGCAAGACCAAAATAATGATTTTCTCTAATAAAAGGAAGCAAAGCTAGCATACATTCTTCTTTGAAGGCAGCATCCTTGAAGAAGTAAATGAGTAAAGTAGCTCGGGATTGATTTCAACAACAAACATAATTGGGAGGACTGCAGAAAGAAGAGAATTTTAGGAGGGTGGAAAGCATTATATGCTCTTCAAAACAAACGTAGAGAGGCATAGTTATGGGATTGGAAAACGATTAAAGTGCTTTTTGGACTCCTAGTCTGTCCATTGATGCTATATGGGTGTAAATTGTGGGCTAGCCGCAACCCAGTCTCAAATGGAAACAAATTGAGAAAATCCAAAAGACGCTTGATCATGAGCAAGTTCAAAATAAAAAGTTCGGTACCTTATGAGATAATGTTGAATGAAACAGGAGCAACTCCCATCGAAGCAATTGCTATGGTGTGGCTCATAAGATATCTAAAAAGAAAAATGGGAGTAGGTAGATGGCCTAATGTTATCTTCAATGAAGGCATGAGTGAAAGAAAGAAAACATGGATGAGACAAAACTACACATGGATGCAAAAATGGAATATCTACCTCAATGCCTGTCCCACAAATAACGAGGAGCTAAAGAATTTTGTTATGGAGAAGTTTCGTAAACGGGCATGGGAAAGAGTTGGGTAGAAAGAAGTACTACATTGAGGAATTCAACCCCACATGTGATCTCCAACAAAAAGAGTATATTGGATCTGTTAGTTTTAGGTATGTTCTATGCTTAGAGCAATTTATTTCAATTTTCACAGTTAGCTCCATATCTTTTCCAGATTAGCAATCACATCAGCATTAAAGTAAACTATAGATAGAACATAAACATAAATCGCAAAAGACAAGCCAAGTCAACAGGACACAAGATGTGGCACTAGCCAAGGACAAACCCTAATGTGGGGAAACTCTTGATCAATTCTTCTTATATGTTCTTCAACAGTTCAGTAGAGAGAGAGAGAGAGAGAGATAGTACGTTTACAAAAGATGTCAACACTTTGACTTATCTCGATAAGAGCATAGATCATCTCTAAGAAGATGATACATGAGATCAGTTGAAGACATGCGGCTTCAACTAATTCTCCAAGGTGACTCCTTCACCTATCGCTGTGCTACATTTCGTCATCATGTTGCACCTCACCGCACTGCACCATGTTGCACCCATCATCACTACGCTTCATTAATCATGACTGTACCCATCACTGTACTACATTATGTGCCATTGTTGCACCATCTTGCCATCCTGACCTATGTGTTGGCTACACCTTGCTTGCTTGTTGTCCCTTGCTTGCTTGTTGTCCCTAGCATGCTTGTTGTTGCATGCTAGTTGTCCCTTGCATGCTAGATGTAGCATTGCATGCTTGGTGTATTTAATGCTATGTACCATACAATTGTCCCAATGTTAGTTAGTTGTCCCTTGCATGTTGCTCTCCTTCGGAGATAAATGCTTTGACTGTTTCGGCAATTCCCGGCAGTTCTAGTAGTTCCAATTGTTCCTCGCAATTCTCGGCAATTCTGGCAGTTCCAATTGTTCCCAGCAGTTCCTGGCAGTTCAGGAAATTCCTGCTGTTCCTAGCAGTTCTGGCAGTTCCGATTGTTCCCGACAGTTTTGTCAGTCCGGCAGTTCCGGCTTTTCTAGCAGTTCTAGCTTTTCCGGCAGTTCCGGCTTTTCCGGCAATTCCGACTTTTCTGGCAGTTCTAGCTTTTCCATCTTTTCCGACTTTTCCAGCAGTTCCGGCTTTTCTTGCAATTCCATCTTTTCCGGTAGTTCTAGCTTTTCCGGCTTTTCTAGCTTTTCTGGCAGTTCCGGCTTTTCTGTCCTTTCCAGCAGTTCCGGCTTTTCCGGCAATTCCAACTTTTCCGGCTTTTCTGGCAATTCCAGCTTTTCTGACATTTTTGGTTTTTCCGATAGTTCCGACTTTTCCAATAGTTCCGGCTTTCTGCCCTCTGGATCAGAGCAACATTATTCCTTAAGATCTCTCCTCCTACTAGATCCCAAAGACAAGTAGAGAGAGGAAGAGATCCCAAGTGTGTTGAAATGACTTGAAGGCCACCTCTATTTATACTAAAATACTGAGCACATGTGGAGTTTATTTGGTTGTTGGCCGACCTTGACGAATTGTCTTATAACGCAAATAAATTCATAACTCCATGACTACTTATTAGAATCGGATGATCTTTAGATCAATCCTACACCTCTCGATGAGAGGAATCCAAGAAAAATATCAGCTACCATAAATAAGATGACCCACATGGATTTTGGCCCTAGTTGCCAATTTTAACACTCCCCTCTCAACTAAGGGAG
>APFE031325009.1:218879-264621 GCA_000404065.3 Pinus taeda | reverse complement strand
TCCATCGATAGTACTACTATGGTCCCTATCCTCCCTGCTCATTGATCAGATGAGAGGTACTTCCCATGAGTCCTAGACTACATGGGTAGGATGCCTCGACAAGAGAACTAATCATCCTGTCCACAAGAATGAATCATCCTGTCAGTGAATGCCATGGAGAACTAATCATCCTGGCCCATAGGAGAACTAATCATCCTGTTCCACAGTCGCCACGGAGAACAAATCATCCTGGCCCACAAGAGAACTAATCATCCTGTTCCATAGTCGCCATGGAGAACAAATCATCCTGGCCCACAAGAGAACTAATCATCCTGTTACACAGTTGCCACAAGAGAACTAATCATCCTATTCATAGCGCACCACCAGGGAAGGGTGAGTCGCCCTGTGGTCATATGTTGCTCCAGTAAGTACCCCAAGCCCCCCAGAGCTCCCAGAGCTCAATGCATGCAACATGTAGGACCCTTATAAGAAGGTCCCTCAACGACTCCAAGTCGTTCGGGAAAGTCACAGATTTGACCCTTCCCCGGGGCTTTGACAAAATGTCTACGACCTGTACATCAATCTCAATGCGATGGAGCCTCCTCTCTCATCGACTTACCATATCGCAGATAAGGCAGTATCTGATGTCTATCTGCTGGAGCAATCATCGAATACAAGATTCCTCAATAATCGAATCCACCCTCTGGTTGTCACAGAGAATCACATTGGTTTTCATCATGTGTATAAATAGCTCACTTAAGAGCTTCTGCGACCATGCAGCTTCACACAAGATCATACTCGTAGCTACGTATTCGGTCTCGGCGGTGCTTATAGCAACCGACTTCTGCTTCCTGCTCATCCATGATATCGAAGCAGAATCCAAAGAGAACCAGCACTAAGAAGTGCTATAGTGATCCTCCACATTGCCTGCCTAGTTAGCATTCAAATAATCATGCAGTTTCATATTTTTGGCAATGTATCTCAATCCATGAGAGATAGTGCCTTGAAGATATCTCAGAAGATTCTTGGCACCAATCCAGTGAGGCTCAACCAAATATGATCTCACCATGCTAACTGCAAAACATGTCCGAACGGAAGTTCACCAAGAACATCAACGCAAATGAGTTTATGAAACTCAGAGGCATTTCCCAAATCTGGTCTGACATCACTATCATATAACTTATGAAAGTTAAGATCCTCAAGGTAGTCACAAGCTTGCAGTTTATCATTCTACATCCGAAATCCAACTCCCTCTTACTTCTACAAATGAGAGGGTCTGCAACTGTCAGAAATAGGTCGTCCTCATAAGGTGCCAGTATGAGAGGTCTATCATCCACAACCTTCGGGTAATGGTTTGGAACGATTTCACTCCTAGAGAATCTCAGCTTCATCAGACAACTATCAATCCTCTCATACTAGGCCCAGGGTGTTTTGCTTCTAGCCATAGAGGGCTTTCTTCCACCTACATACATGAGATTCCCGATCATGAATCTCAAACTCCTCGAGTTGTTCCAAACTTGTGGACCTACTGCATGAGGGGAATGGTCCCCTTATAAGATTTTCCTTCGGTACATCTCAGACATGTACCTTCAGGCTCTACTTGAATTCAAACATCCCTATCACCATTTGACTCACATCAAGTAGGGCCCCATAGGTAGACCTCCAGTGTTATAGATGCGATATGTCAATTGACATGATCCCCAATGGACCATCCTGCAACTTGATACAAATTGCCAACCCTGAACCCATGAGAAAAAGCATCTTTGAAAATTATATATTTTAACATGTACCTTTCCATCGATGAATGCCACCCTGAAACCTTTGACTTCCATTTCCGAGATGGACACCAGGTTCTTCTTGCGATCAGGTACATAAAAGAGATTCTGCAAATGAATCGAGTTACCCTTATTCAATTGAGAGTTAACATTCCCTACACCCTTTCTAGGATAGGTGGCATCAGCTCCAAGTATAATCCCATGATTGTTTCCATCTCTACCAAATTAGATAGTGCACCCATCTATTTGATGAAGTGCCTTGAAGCAATACAATCTATAAGCTAGATTCCCAAAGAATCTGAAGGAGAAGCCCAATACAAGATAACGCTTCTTTATCTTATCAGAAACAACATTTGATTCTTTATACCTAGGATTCCTTGCTTTCTATGAAGAGTCAGCCATTTCCTTGATGACCGGCATTACCTGTCATTCCTTTGATCAATGAAGATCTCCCTGGAATGATTGTTATCATCATCAAGTGATGTGTCCCTGCAATTCAGACACTTATTTGCATAATGGCCGAACTAGTTATCTGTCTTTCCTTCCACCCTGAGATCTGGTCTTCCAATGAAGTGATCTTTAGGTAGGCCCTATTCCACTGTGCCATTTTGATAATATTCTCTGCTTTGACTCCACCCTTGGTGAATTTGAAGAGGGATGTGGAATCCACTTACCCTTTTGTCATTTCCCAACTGTCTTTGGTGATTTCTCTTTCACTCTTGCTTGGACATTGTCTTCACCTCAACTCTGATACCATGTTAATTTTAGGTATGTTCTATGCTTAGGGCAATATATTTCAATTTTCACAGTTAGCTCCATATCTTTTCCAGACTAGCAATCACATCAGCATTAAAGTAAACTGCAGATAGAACATAAACATAAATCGCAAAAGACAAGCCAAGACAAGAGGACACAAGATGTGGCACTAGCTAGGGACAAACCCCAATGTGGGGAAACCCTTGATCAATTCTTCTTATATGTTCTTCAATAGTTCAGCAGAGAGAGAGAGAGAGAGAGAGAGTACGTTTACAACAAAAGTCAACACTTTGACTTATGTAGATAAGAGCATAGATCATTCTAAGAAGATGATACATGAGATCAGTTGAAGACATGCTGCTTCAACTGATTCTCCAAGGTGACTCCTTCACCTGTCATTGTGCTGCATTTCGTCATCATGCTGCACCTCACCGCGCTGCACCATGCTACACCCATCATCACTATGCTGCATCTCATCACGCTTCATTAATCAAGACTGTACCCATCATTGTACTGCATTACGTGCCATTGTTGCACCATGTTGCCATCCTGACCTATGTGTTGGTTGCACCTTGCTTGCTTGTTGTCCCTTGCTTGCTTGTTGTCCCTAGTATGCCTGTTGTCCTTAGCATGCTTATTGTTGCATGCTAGTTGTCCCTTACATGCTAGTTGTAACATTGCATGCTTGGTGTATTTGCTACTAAGTACCATACAACTGTCCCAATGTTAGTTAGTTGTCACTTGCATGTTGCTCTCCTTCGGAGACAGATGCTCCGGCGATTTCGACAGTTCCCAACAGTTCTGGCAGTTTCGGTTGTTCCCGGCAGTTTCCAGCAATTCTGGTTGTTCCAGCTGTTCCCGGCAGTTCCAGTTGTTCCCTGCAGCTCCATCAGTCCCGACAGTTCCGGCTTTTCCGGCAGTTCTGGTTTTTCCAACAATTCCAGCAATGTTGGCATTTCCAGCAGTTCCGACTTTTCTAGCATTTTTGGCTTTCCGGCATTTCCAGCAGTTCCGGCTTTTCCAGCTTTTTCGACAGTTCCGACTTTTCCGGCAGTTTCAGCTTTTTCGGCAGTTCCGACTTTTCTGGCAGTTCCGGCTTTTTCGGCAGTTCCGACTTTTCTGGCTTTTCTAGTAGTTCCAACTTTTCCGACATTTCCGGCTTTACCAGCAGTTCCACTTTTCCAGCAGTTCCGGCTTTCTGCCCTCTGGATCAGGGCAATATTATTCCTTAAGATCTCTCCTCCTACTAGAACCCAAAGACAAGTAGAGAGAGGAAGAGATCCCAAGTGTGTTGAAATAACTTGAAGGCCACCTCTATTTATACTAAATTGTTGAGCACATGTGGAGTTTATTTGGTTGCTGGCCGACCTTGACGAATTGTCTTATAATGCAAATAAATTCATAACTCCATGAATACTTATCGGAATGGGATGATCTTTAGATCAATCCTACACCTCTCAATGAGAGGCATCCAAGAAAAATATTAGTTGCCATAAATAAGATGACCCACATGGAGTTTAACCCTATTTGTCAATTTTAATAGGATCTCGCATTCCGTGGAGGGAAAAGGTTCTTATTGCTCAATTAAGAATCAACTCGCATCAACTTTGGTGTGAAACAGGATGGTGGAAAAGGCCTAAAGAAGCTTGGGAAGAACGGGTGTGTACATTTTGCACGTATGAGGCAGTGGAATCGAAAGAACATTTCATTTTGGAATGTGATGCATTCAAAGACATCAGAGAAAGTTATGGGAATATGTTAGCATCTGTTTCTTGGCATTGTCTTTTCAGCGAGGGTAATGTTACAAGTTTGGGCCAGCTCATCATCAATTTGAATAAGAAAAGGATTGAATTGCAAAAGGCGAAAAAACAAGGAAATGGTGGTCCCATAGACTATTTTTAGTCTTGTGGACATTAAAATATCATTTCATTTCTGTAAGGTCTCTAACTACAGAAATTTATGAAATTACTTCTAGTTTTGCAGACAGTGAAATTTAGGAAAATACCTGTTTGTTTTTCTCTGAATTTGATGTCGATCCCAGGTTGTCCTTGTTCCCAATTTTTCTCTTGTTACCAAATGACCGAAACCTCCCAACCAAACTAGGTACAATCCTTGGTACCCAACTCCAAAATACTTCATAATCGAAGTACTCTGACCCTCATGCCCAAAAGTTTCAAGAACAGTTGCTTAGAGCTTTGATTCTCAATTCCAAGCCTTCAGTCCCCATTTCTCTTTTCTGTTCTCCATGTGTACATGGATAAATAGTTTTCCTTAAGCGATTGTCATTTCATCCACCGCCTTCCCCAGATTTTATTCACTTAGTCATTTGTTTACGTGTAACCTCCAAGTGCTTTTTCATATGAGTGAATATTTATTTAAAAGGTATACATAACTTTAATTCTTTTACATTTTTTATTATATCCTTTAAATAAAATGAATATTTATACTTAGGTATTTTATCAAATGGTTGTTACATTTAATATTAATTTTTACTTTTAACATTTTATTATATAATATTTAAATTAAACATGAATATTTATACATATTTATATTAACAGAATTGGAAGTGTAATTTTATTAAATAACTTTATAATTACGAAAATCTTTTAATATATATATTTTGAGAGTGTTGAATTTTAGGTAATATTTCCCTTCTTAATGATTTTAGGTACTTAGTCCCTTTATCCTTCATTTAAACATCTTTCGTAATTATTTAATAAGTATACTAGCATAAGACATGTGATGTATGCATATGTAGTTATCATATGCATATATCGTATGTTTACTAATACCTTTTTTCTTAAAATCCTCTAGTTGAGAATCAATGGCCCATATTAGATTATAATCAATGGCTCAAATCATTTTGGCTTGATCCTCGTCTTCTTCTAGAAGTTTCACCCACAGTTTGATTAATACCCTTTAATTATTTTAATTTCCTAAGTTTAGACTTAGGCACCCATTAAAAATAATTAATTATTTTAATAAAACTAACTATGGGTGGAATTTCCCAAAACAATTTCTGGGTATTGCGGAATACATGTGTCCTAGCCTCCCTACAAATTTTGAGGCTTAGAGCACATTCAATGCTACCAAAAATCAACAATTGTTGCCACACCTCTAGTCCCAAAAAGTAGTGCATCAATCTAATATCCTTCATCTCAAACTTAGAAGCAAGATCCTCCTTACACATCCCTATAAGCCTTTCTGATCCTGTTAGAAAGAGATCATCAACATACAATACCAAGATAAGCGGCTCACCATCAACAAGCACATAGTACAAGTTGGAGTCTGCCTCACTCTTGGTGAAGCTTAATCCAAGTAGGTATCCATCAAGCCTAGAGTACCATGTGCAAGGTGCCTATTTAAGTACATAAAAGGCCTTCTTCAATCTGCATACATGGGACTCCCTCCCATGCACCTTAAATCCCTGAGGTTGCTCAATATACAACTCTTCCTCAATTACCCCATTGAGGAATGTTGTATTCACATCTATCTTGTGAATCCTCCACTCCATCTCTAAGGTAATAGATATAATTTCCCTAATAGATGCATATCTAGTGATGGGTACAATGTCTCCTCACAATCCAGTCCCTCCTTTTCGGACAACCCTCTCACTACAAACCTCGCTTGTACTTCTTGTTACAGCCATCTGTTGCATGCTTGATCTTGAAGATCCATCAGGAGGTAACCATTGACTTCCCCTTAGGCCTTCGTAATTGTTGCTACACAAACTAGCAGGCCATGTGAAGTGTTAAGATGTGTAGCTTGGGAGGCACTCCTAACCTTAGGCTAGAGGGTTTTGGAGGAATGTACACACAAAATTGATTTGTGGGTTTAGAACCCAAGTATGTAGGCTTTGCACCCAAGCATGTGGGTATGAAACTATGATGAGGGTTGATGGTTTGATAGATGGAGATGATAGAGGACCTCTAGAGCAACTAGAGGCAACAAAAATCATCCAAATTAGAGTTGTAGAAGTTGAGTCATGAATTTTTATATGTTAGAGTGTGGTTGTCAAGGCTAAACTATTAAGTCAGCCTAGTTGGAGGAGTGCCCTTAAGGGCTCATGTCAGACCCCACATAAAACATATAAATAGAGAACTTGTGAGAGGTTAAAAGACACATCCAAGAGCAACGAAATCTCAAGGAGCATCTTTAATTTGGCCACAGTAAGGGAGGAACCCAGCAAAGGTGAAAGAGGCATAAGTTATGCCTTCTTTCTAGATTGGTTGGGGACCGAGTTGCACAGGCGGGAGGCCAAGGTGTAGAAGGGCTAATCTCAGCATGAATAAGGAGGACTATCACAATGAAAGGATAAATTTCTTTGTTTGATTGCAGGTTGGAAGGGAGGCTTGTTTTGGAGGCCGAGTTCGTCAATAGACCTTCCAAAACAAGGTTGCATACTTTTGTGGCAACAACAAAGGGAGAAGAGCTATTAGTGAGGGTTATGTTGTGTCTTTACAAGTGAGACGATGCCCTAGATAGGGTTGAGCAAGTGAAAGAGCAGGTCGCAAATTTCAGAGGTGACATAAGGGTGTTTTGTGCATGGTTTTGTGGTTATTTGCTTCTATTCTGGGTTGCAGGTGTGTTGTAGCTACAACAACATATGTGGAGAATTGTTGGAGGGTTGAGAGGCCTAGTGAGGACCCTATCCCCTAGCCGCAGCCTAAACAAAGGGTGTTAACCCTTGAATAGTGGGAAGATGTCTTGTTGTTCTAAACAAAGTATTGAAGGATACCTTGTGGACCATCCCAAGGCCTAACACAGTGGATTGGAAGACCTAGAAGGACAACAAAAAGTGGCAGCCAGTTTGGAGAAGGGAACAAAATTTTGGAGCATAAATTTAGGTGTTGTAGCAGCTTGACTTCAGCCCTAACCAAAACTCAAGGATGCGTAGATCCTTAGGACAAGAGGAGACCAGTAGTGTGTTGGAGTTTGTATTCTCTTGTTGATGTTTTGTTGCTAGGTGGATGAAGTCCTAGACAAGGATAGCTTGGTTGGATTTGTTTGGACACTTGGGGACTGATGGAGGGCAGCATGAAAGTGTCCAAATCTAAGCCCTAAGTGCAGTGACCTAAGAAGGACTTTAGGCCTGCTAGAAGTAGCAGAGTTGGAGTAGCCTAAAGAACAAATTGTGGAGGGTTGTAGAGGCTTGCTTCAAGCCCCAAGGAACAAGTCGCTTGAAGGACTAATAGATTGTTAGAAATGGCAGAAGAAGAGATCATAGGTCTGATCAATCAGGAACAGCTTGTAGCCCTAGACTTGCCTTGTGGAGAAGGACATCTACAACAGAAGTTGGGTCATCCTCCATTCCCTAAGTTCATTGTTGGAAAAGGACATTTGATAGTGATAGTGGGAAGCCCTCTGGCCCTAAGTGTGTCTTCATCAGGAAATATAGGAAGACACTTGTGGGAAGAAAGTCCCAAAAGAGCTGAGGAGCAACAATGGGCAGTTGAGAGTGTTCACAAACAGAGTTGTGAACAACTTTATAGGAGTCTCGATGTGTTGATGCGTTGAAGAGCTAACAGTCAACGACAGAGCGAGTGGAGTTGAGTTCAGTGACCTAATGGAGTTGTTTAATTGACAGAGACAGAGTTGTGTTGCTGCAGATCGAGAGTCGAAGGACCGAGCAGGTGTGTTTAGGGTACGACCGAGGGGAGCTGAGAGAGCATGCTATGTCAGCAAGATCGTCAATGTATCTTGTTTAGAGTAGATTGGTTGTTGAAGTGACCGAAACCAAACCCTAGTTTTATATCTTTGTATCAATGGATGTATGGGGGCCATTACCCTAGTACAGGAGCCCTAGACTGTTGTATTATCAGTTTGATTAATATAATGAAGTTGGGTTGTTGTATAAATTTGTACAAAGTTGTCTATATTTTGTGCACTAGTAGATTTACAATTGTATATTGTTCTGCTATGCAAGTATTCTTGTTGTGATACTTGGATTGGTAGCATTAGTGATTTAAGATTCTATCCTAGACTCCAATATTGTGCAAAAAGAACATGAAGAGGCAAAAGCTAGAGGGCACAACAAGACTTGGGTCAGAGGCCCATTGTCACCACAACCTATGCCCTTGCTCTACTCGAATTTTCACCAACGAGAGGAGTCCCAGTTTTACTCACTTGTGATAAATGTCTTCATGGTAGGTTTGAAGTGAGGCAAGGTAACTCATTCAATGAAAAGTTCAACAAAGGTGCGAGCACTGGGAGAGGCTAGTAAAACTTTCCACAAAAAACCCCTAGAGGATTACCACACAAGACCTAGGGTTGAGACTTAATATGAGATATAGGTGCATCCAAAGTCAAGGTAGGTGAGAGAAGAGGCAATGATAGATTTACTTCATCAAGCACCAAAAATTTGCCTCAAAGAGTCCCCAAGTTAAAGGATTAGCCTACTAGGGTTCCCTCTTGGTGTGAAAACTAGGGCTTTCGAATTTATGGATGAAACCTAGGTGGATTCCCACCAAATTTTGTAAGAAGGTAGTCCTACACCTCAACTTAATGTTTATGTTCCTAGATCGGCCAAAAAACTCTCTTCCCAAGAAATTCGCACCAAGCCCCAGATGGGCCTCCTTGTCCTCAAGAGAATGAAAAAGAAGAAGAAATCTATAGATTAAAATTAAGTTTGACCACCAAGTAGTTCCCATCCTAAAACTATAAGCCAGTAGGGGAGATCCCAAGGGACTAGGGTTGAGGATTAACCCCCCAGTTGAGGTAAGGGAACAAGGTACAGTCAAAACCCTTTCTCCTTCGAAGTCACCCCATAATCCGTGCCCAAGTGAGCCCAAGGAAAACAAGCATAAGCACCCAATTACATAATGAAAAAGCATACCCTTAGGATTGGATGGTGCACCTTCAAACATATGATCTTGACTATGCGAGGGTACATGATGGCTAGCTCAAGTGGCGGAGATAAAGTAGCACATCAAAATTATCAGGTGCTTGTCAGGGGTTGATGTTGCTAGTTGAAGGAGGATACATCGGAAAGAAAAGCTCTCCAAAGTGGTACCCCACTTTTGGTGGGCTATAGTACTATTACCATAAAATCTAGCAGAGCCCTAAGGAGAGAAAAACTATGGGACAGCTACTAGACTAAGTGACAACAATGGATAATGGCCCACTGTCACCAAAACCAAGGTCCCCTATTCTTTACAGACTTTCACCGATGGGAGGAGTCTCAGCATGAATAATAAATATTCAAGGATCGAAGGTTCAAAGTGATGGAGCTAGAGATCACTCGAAGAGAGGTTCATTAAAGGTACAAGGTTTCAAAGAAGAAAAACACTAGAAAGAAGACACAAGACCTAGATTTTTGAGGTTTCTCAATGGTAAGTATACACAAGGTCAAGACACAAGAGAAGAAAGGACTTCTTATGATTTATTCCAATGAATACTAAGCTCATACAACCCTCAAAGAAGTCCCCAACATGAGAGAGAAAGACCTAGGTTTTCCCTCTTAGAGTAACACCTAGGTCAAGATATTTTATGGATGAAACTCAGACGGATGCCCACCAAGCATAGGTAGCCTAGACCCTGAGCTTGATGTTTGGACCCTCAGATTCCTAAAAAATCACCTCCCTAAAATTTTGTTCCAAGCCTTAGATTTCTACCCTACCTTTAGGGGACTGAAATTTAGGAGGAGAAAATATGCAGAAAGAGGAGTTTGATCACCAAAATCTTTGGACTAGTGCCAAGTCCTTTAGGCTATGGAGTCCTAGATGCATTAAATTGGCCAAATTTGTCCTCAAGGAGGGCAAAAATTGATGCCGTAGCTACCAACCTTCAACAATTACCTACTATTAGAATATGGAGTTTCATGAACAAAAATAATATTCCATCACTAGGAACCTTCATTGCATGTTATATCACAAGTAACATAAGCAAGAGCCAACCAAATAGCTTCAACAAAATTAGGGCACAATAGCATTTACATTAGTTGCAACAATTACATACATTAGACATTTTCAAGAGAAAGATTTCATCAACAAAAGAACTTACAAGATAATCATGCAATATATCCATCCATATTCAAGAAGTAGCTCTAAGATAAGATCAAAAATCAGCTCCAAATATCATGGTGCATCCAAGATACTCCAATAGCTTCCAAAGCAAAAGTGTAGGTTCTTTTACAATAGAAGAATCCAAGTGATGATGATGAGTTCTCACAAATGAGACTCACTTCTATTTATATGAGTCTCTCTAAATCGAATTAGCCTAATCCGCCCCCAAAATTATCAAATAATGTGCTAAAAACAAGTCTTGGTCACAAGTCATGAATAAGCCATCCATAGTTGATGACGTCATGACGTAGGGTTGTTGGAGGGCCACATTGAGTCCTTTAAGTGCCATGATGAGAGATAGGGCTCCAATAATGATGAATTAGGGAATGTCCCCTAATTTTCCATGCAAGTCATCATGTGGTGTCCCATAGTGGATTTGAGGCAAGGTTACTTGGGAGCCAGAGCGAAAACGGTGAGCAGGAGCAACATTTTCAGAAGCTCTCGGTTTGGGAGTGAAACCCGGAGCGTTTTTTATATATTATATATATATTTTTTATATTTGATTGCATTATGTCAGCAAAAACATGTTGGAATGATGATTAGATATAAAAACATAAAACAATACTAAAAAAATAAATAAAATTATAAAACATATATAGATTGAACCATATAACAACAATCCGGCTAGAAGTTTATAATCTTCATCAACCACGTCCACAAGTTAGTAACATACAACATATTGAGTCTCATGATTCATCAATCTTAAAGTTTCAAGCTTTCAAAATTCAATATATAACATTTATCATCATTGATCAACAAAGTTGTACTTGTAAACTAAGTGTAACCATTGCAACAAAGAATATTGAACATGAAATGAAACAACTTTCAACTTTCATGAAGCATCATATTCATAGTTCATTACCAATGAGTTATAATTGCCAACTTCAAACTTCAAATTTAAATTGTCATATATTGTTTACAAAAAATATCATAATAAATATGAAAGAGTCAACAGTTATAAAAACTACTAGAAACTAGAAAAGACAAGTAAATCTATCATTTACATCTTCCTCTTGCCACCACGAATAATGTCTAATCTCTGAGCAAGTCATGGTGGTCTTGTAGGAGTCTCCTCCCGCATAGTCCCACGACTAGAACCAGAAGGCACATGCCCTCCATGTGATGATGTACATGGAGGCGGTGACAACAAAATAACAAGACTTGGAACATGAGCATTGCTACTAGATGGTGGGGGTAGCATATTTGTTGCTTCATCTTCTTCTCTCATAAGTTATGTTTCCAATGCTTCAAGATGTATAGTGCCATCCTCCAAATTATCATCCTCTAGGTGGTTGTCCCAAATTTTATATGTTGGATCCTCACAAGCCCAATCACAGTAATGACTCAACAACCTCAAGTTGTAGTGCACATAAACCAAGCTTTTTGCCCGGTTTTCATTAGGTTTGTTTCTTCTCACATTATGTATGAAGTTGTAGGTGCTCCAACACCTCTCTGTAGATGAAGTATTTACAACTTGTGACAGAACTTTTTTGGCCAATTTTGGCAAAAGTCCCTGGCCGCCATATGCTTCCCACCATGTGAGAGCATCAAATTTGTCTCTATCTTCCATGGCCTAGAAAGAATCAAACAAACTAGTGCAACTGAAGTATCTGAATAATTCAAGTCGCAAATTAGCACATTCCTCCTTGTCAAGTATCAACTTGTCTAATGCTTGCAAATATCCTGTAGATACCTCTTGATCTATATGGGGTTTGACCCTAACCCCATCCCCAGATGCAGGTTGACCCAACCAAGATGGAGAGTAGTATTTTGGCATAAGGATATACGCCAAGGCATGTAGTGGAACATTAAGTTTATTCCACTGAGTACACACACAATTTTCAATCAGTGTATACAAGTTGGGATCATCTTTCTGAACAATATCTTTTATTTGCCCCAACATGGTATGCATCTACTCATACACCTCTGCAATCACTGGTTTATCTGTATCTGCAAACGAATCATGTGATAAATGGGCTTGGTGAATTCCAATACTTGCCTCACACATGCGCAAAACTGACCATCAAGAGCAATCTCCTCCACCTATTCAAAACCTTGCTTGTCAGCTGCATTTGTTGCTCTTTCCTTTAATAGATTCTAGTGTGGACTTTATACCATGCTAGCCAATGACTCTCTTACCTTCAAAAGGCGCATGAAGGTGAGGTAATAGCTAGCAAATCTAGTCTTCGCAATCTTCAACAGCTCCAATCTTAAGTGACTGTGGAAAAGCCCATGGGTATTGTTATGATTTGTAATAAGTTTTATCATTTGTTTGCCTCTCTTGTGCAAATCAACAATCCATTTGTATTGTTGGTTTTTGTTCTTAATAATATCATGCATCAAAAGGTTCATTGTGTGAACCAAACACCCAGACCAAAATATGTTGGGGTATTTATCCTCAATAATTACTCCCACTGCCTTACAATTAACAACATTATCAATGATGACTTGGATGACATTGTATGGCCCAATACGTTCAATTGTTTCAAGTAACGGTTCTGCAATGTTGATATCGATCTTGAACTTGTCTGAGTAATCATATGTTGAAAGAAAGATGGCACCACTAATAGACACAGCAAGAACACTTATCAATGGCTTGCCTTTTACATTTGTCCATCCATCAGATACAATGGACACCCCATGCTCAGTCCAAGAATTTGTCATTCTACTCAAAGAATGTGACATTTTTGCTTTTTCATGATCAAGTCCAATAGTTCTAGCCTTGTCATAACCAGGGCCCTTGTATCCTTTAGGGGCATCATTTATGGTAGAAACTGTTTCATGCCAATAAGGTGAGCGAAGAACATTGAATGGTATCCCATGCGCATAGAGAAACCGGTAAAATTTTGAATCCACATCATTCCTACACCCTTCATCAAGAAAATTTGATATGGTTCTACGCCTTAAAGAGATGTTTGGTGACCCTGTGCCTCCATATCCGCTGCCATGGGAGGATGTTGAAGGAGTTCTTTGTGCACGTGATTGTCAGCTTGGTTCAAAGAAACCCTTTGATTTTTTACATTTGTATTGGGCTTCCTCCTCTTCCCTTATTTATTTGGCTCTCTCTGCTACTGACACATCTGCACAAGTTTTGATTCCTATTTGTTTATCTCCACCCCATGGCCTTTTCACGTAGAGGTGCTTTCTGGCATGGGTGTAATTATTGCTGCAATGGGGGCAGTGAAATTTAGTGGTTCCACCGCCTTTCCCTGCTTCAGGCCTAGTAACATATTTCCACAATGGGGTTTGGTCTTGTTTAGTTTTTTGAGCTGAATCATGTTCACTCTCCTCCATCTCCTCCTCACCAAGGTACTCCTCTCCAGGGTTTTCATCAAATCCACTATAACCCACTTCTTCATCCCCTTCTTCGTGTTCAACCTTCCTTTTTCTACTCTCCAACACCATAATAACCAAAAAAGGAACCAAGAAGAAGAAAATGCCAAGCAATATAACCATGATGTTTGAAATTTGAAGTTTTGAATCTGTAGAAAAATAGAATGGGAATGGGAATGGGAAATAGAGAAATTTATTTATATATTTATTTAGCAATGAACATAAAAAAATTGCTAGATAAGAGGTACATCATTCATTTGATAGGGGTCACGTGAATAATGATGAAATGTAGAGACACAAGGGTCTCAAAGCCAAACGCCATGGGTTCAAGCATGATAATGATGAGGAATGTCTACATATTTAGGTGTCTAGATGTGGGAGGGAGCAATCGTGGATACATGAGTTACCCCAACATTTCCTTTTCCACCAATCTTCATTTTCCTTTCGCCATTTCTTGATTTTTCTTTGAATTACCGCTCGAGGCACCAGGAGATGAGAGAATGTTGTGGATGATATAAGCAGTTATTACCCCCTTAAGGTGGGGCAGTTCATCGCCCACTAGGGGTTGGGACATGCATGGTTTCCTTAATGATGTGAGGACACTCAAGGGGCCCTAGGAACCAAGGTGATAACCATAATGAAGTGGTAGAGCTCATGTTTGGCTTTTGCCCACATGCTAACATAATGCCCTAACCATCTTTTGCATTTTGTAATATTCTTTTCTTTTGTTTCTTTCTTGTGGCTATGATATGCTTTTAAACCCTTTTTTCGTTGCATCAACCTCTACGGCAACATTTCCAGACCTAACCCAAACATGTGGACAAGGGGAGGGAGTTTACCAGCGCCTTGTGGACCCAATGGTCATGTGGACTGAAAGAGGGAAAATGATGAAATAAGGCTTGTAATGTGTGGAGGGGAGTGAAAAAAGTGAAACAAAAAAAACGACACTGCACTATCAAAATTGGGGTTTCCTATGTAGTGCCATTCCTAAAGCCATAAGCCAATAAGGGAGATCCCACGGAACTAGGATTGAGGATTAACCCCCCAGTTAAGGTGAGGGAACAAGACTACAGCCAAAACCCTTCCTTCCAAGTCACCCAATAATCCATGCCCAAAGTGCCCAAGGAAAAACAAGCATAAGCACCTAATTGCACAATGAAAAACATACCTTTAGGATTGGATTGCTCAACTTCAAATATACACTCTCGATAGATGGGCGAGGAGATATACGATTGGCTCAGGGAGTGGAGATTAAATGGCACAATACATCGGCTACACTGGTGGTTGTCAAGGGTTGTTGGCTATTGACTGAAGACAAATTTAGGAGAAATTTTCTCCTATGGGGTCACCCACTTTTTGGTGGCTAACAAGTACTATCTCCCACATAGTGTTTCTCATGATGGAACTATACTCTTTCACCATGGCATCCCTTCAAAACTTTTGATCTGCTGCCTCCTCAAAGGTAGGAAGCTCGCACTCACTCTTGTTGCTCATCAAAGCCATATAACTGAAAAATATGGTTCGTGGTCTACTCCCCTTGAAGGTCTTGCTAGGAGCCTCCACATGCTCCTCCGCGTCCCTCAAGGTTTGCTAGGCCCATCTCAGCCTCCTCTTGGTAGAGCTCGAAGGAATATCTCACTCCTCCTCTTGATCAGAAAGTTATGACCCTGTTGTTGGTCTCTTCTCAACCTTGAGAGCCTCTTGCTCCCGATCCTCTGTCATTGTTGGCCCTATTTCATGTGGCCTCCTAAAGGTCATACCCTCCTAAACTGTGACATCCCATCTAACTACTATCTTTCTTTGCATCAAAATGTAGAACCTATAGGCCTTTGAGATCTCTTTGTATCCATCAAAATGTTTCTCAAATGAAGGTTGCAACTTAGTCCTCTTCTCTAATGGAATATGAACATACATTGGGCTATCAAAGATATGAAGATGGCTCAATCCTAATAATGCCTCCTCAAGAGTCTTGTCCTACACTTCCCTATGAGGACTCATGTTTTATAGGTACAGTATTATGTTACAAGCCTCCACCCACAAGAACATAGGTAAGCCCTGATCATGGATCATTTCCTTTGTCAAGCCAACTATAGTCCTATTCTTCCTCTCTTCCGCTCCATTCTGTTACGAATTATAGGGAACTATCAGATTTTTCCAATGTTCCACCGAGTTTCCAAGACTGGGAAACGCGGGAGTGGGGATATGCACAAGGGGGGCGTATATAAGCAATCCCAACATTCAGGGAAATTTTGGGGAAACAGGGGGACTTCAAAGTCATAAAAGCTATAAAATAATTAAAAATTTAATATATCAAAATAAAAAATAAAATCCCAAAAATATGTCAATAACTAAGTTAGTAAATAGTAAATCTTAATAATTATGAAATGTACATCTAAATATGATCATAATTTTGTATTAGACTATTATGAATCATAATTATCGTTTGACATTTCTACAATCATCAATGTAAAATTGCAAATCTAAAAGTAAATTACTAAATTGAATCCATCATTTGAAATTATGCAATGTTCCATCTAAATTCATCTTTCGCAATGGGCATTAATTTTATGCAAGGTATATCTAAATTAAATTAATTATTTGACAATTGAAATTACACAATGCACATTGAAAGTAAATTCATCATATGGCAATGACATTATGCTAAAGTCTAAAATAGCCATAGATACTAAGATAAAATTAAACACAGAAAGCAGTGAAATGCTAGTAGATTTCTTAAAAAGTACTAAATAATAAATTGCAGCTCCAATCTAATGACTCCAAGTCACAAAATGAAAATCGCAACTCCAATCCTGCAACTCCAAGTCACAAAATAAAAATTGCAGCTTCAAATGTCTTAGGCCCCTGGTCGATGGTAAACCTAAATCACAGCAAATTGAAGATGGAAAATGTCGAGTGACAGTAGAAGGAAAATGTCGGGCGGCAAGGTAAAATCATAGGGTTAATGAGAAATGTGAATGATTATGTTTTAAACTTTTAGTTTATCCTTTAGTTTTTATTTTCATTTTTTTAATTATATTAAAATTTGTAATTTTTTATGATTTTAATTTTTATTAGCAAAAAAATTTGGGGGAACGCAAGGGGACGCTTTTCGTCACCAGAAAAAAGTCCACCCGGTTTCCCCGAGTTTCCCCAAAAAAGGGGATGTCAGGGAACATTTCCCCGTCTCAGGGGGGTCGGGGAGTGAGGAAGCGTGTCCCCCGCCCTGGGGGTTGTGTCCCCATGGAACACTGGTTTTTTCTTTATTCCTAACTCCCTCCAAAAACCCTTTAACTCATTACATATATACTTGCCCCCATTATCTGATCTCAGGAATTTGATCTTCTCACTAATCTAGTTCTCTACAAGAGCTTTAATCTCTTGGAACCAACCAAAGACCTCATCCTTGGTCTCTAGGAAGTAGATCCATATCCTCCTAGAGGTTGGAATAGTCATCTACGAAGGTCACGAAATAACCAAACGTAGAGATGGACTCCATTGACATAGGACCATAAACATTAGAATGCACTAAATCCAACACTCCCTTGGACCTAGTCTCACTGTTAGGAAACACTGCTTTGGCGTGTTTGTTAAGTGCACATCCTTTGCACACACCATTCTACTCCACATTGAACTCAAAAAAACTAGCGACCATTTCTCATAACAGTGGTAAAGCCCTATAGTGTAGATGCCCATCGTCCTATGCCATAACTTACTCAAGCTGTCATTGTTGTGTAAAAGGGCCTTCATTGGTTGTCCTCTCAATAGATACAGATTGCTCTCTTTGTTGCCTATCACTCGCCTCACACTAGGATCGGCTCCTTTCAAACTAATAGATACCTCAGCTCCCATGAAATTGACCACAAGTCCTCTATCCTCCATAGTCGACACAGAGAGCAAGTTCTTCTCCGAATGAAGGATATATAATACTTCCTTCACCTCCATAAGACTCTCAGATTCTAGTTGGAATCTTATGTTGTTGACACCCTCTACTACATAATTGGCATTATCACCAAGCTTCACATGAAAATCATGGTGATCCTTAGCCAAATTGTTGAAGAGGTCATGAGATCCCATCACATAACAAGAAGCTTTGTAGTCCACAAACCATACACCACGTGTCATGTTGCTTGAAAGACATGACACCAATGCAAATTCCTTCTCAAATTTCTCAGCTAACTCATCCATTTGCACAAATGTGGTTGTTGATGTCTTCCCTTTGCCTTTCTTCTTGTTAGGGTATTATCCAACATAGTGACCATACTTGTGAAATGCAAAGCACTTGACTTTGCTCATGTCCCTCTTTTTCTCTCCTTGTGAAAATCCTTCTCTGCTCTAGTTTGGCTTGGTTTTACCCTTTCCCTTCTTTTCTTTCCTAGCAAGAGCAAGTTCCTCATCTCTACCTCCACCTCTATGTTGTCCACTAGATATCGAACTCTCCCATATCTCCTCTTGGGTGAAGTCATCCCACAACATGGTCCAATATGGAAGTTATTCTCCAGCAAGGATTCCTTCCACAAAAGTAGCCCAACGCTTGGTAGAACCACTTAGGGAAGCCTTTACAAGTTCCTTTTCATCCACAATCTTCCTAATAGTTGATAGTGCATCATGAACTTGTTGGATTCTTGTGAAGCATGAGGCTACTATTTCAGATCTATTCATTTTAATATTCCTTAGCTTTTCTCCTAGAACCATCTTTCTGTTTTGGTTATCACTTTGGTACAATTTTATTAAGGCTATCCACATTTGTCATGAGTTGTTTGCTTCCTTGTGATGTGACAGATTATGTGATTCTTTACAGCGTCCTATATGATCCCTCTAGCTTTCACATTTTTAAATTGTTTTTGGCTACTTTTGTAGTGTTCGAAGGAACATGGATCTCTTTTTCAGCAAATTCGCATAGGCTATTTTCCATCAAAACAATGATCCTCTCATCCCATGAACTGAGTTTGCAGCCTCCTCCAACCAATGTTATCGAAATCGAATCGGTGATCAAACCAAAAAACCTTGTGGACCAGGAGCTGTAAAAAAACCAGACCAAAATACCAATTGACCAAAAACACATAAAATATTCAAATTTTAACGAAAAACATACATATTCATGTGCATCCATATGAATCCAAACCATTTATACATAAATAAGCAAAAATTCTCATTTATATAGAGCATGTAAGGGTGCACATAACCAGAATAGCATCAAGTGCAATACATCTCTGAACCGAAAATAGATCAACAAATAGGCTCTAGCTGGCCTCTGGCATCGAAAAAAGTCATGCTGCAACAAACACCTACATATCATCAAAATCATTGCCTATATTGAGATCTTCGTCATCAATATAATGTTCTAAGCATTAAAATAAGATAGAAAAAACGTAGCATGTCAAGTCAAGATTTTGTTTGAGTGATGGGTAAATTTTTAGTAGAGTCATGATAGAGGAGTTTGACAACCAATGCCACTAACATCAAAGTACATAGAGGGCTCGGTGCTATTTATTAAATACTAGTTCCATACACTCGTACATGACAAAATCCAATGGAAACATTCCAGTCCACCCAATCCTGAAATCCTGAAAAAACTGTTAAGTCTGCTGAGTTTTGAGTGAGACCTAAAATTCTACTTTCTCCATATGAAATCCAATGAGGTTGGAACCACTCTCAAACATCCCGAGTTATTTTCATGGTAATTTTAAAAGTTTAAGTAAAAGGGTGAAAATGAAAAATAAAGGAGAATGACACTTTTACTTTAAGAATTTAGCATTACCATGAATTACATAGCAATACATTCAACTTTTGTAAAAGGATGAAAATGGAAGATAAAGCAGAATGTCACTTTTACTTTAAGAATTTAATATTACCATGAATGACATAGCAATACTAGAGCCATAGGCTTCAAAATTCAATGTTAGGTTTGCCTAGGAGAGAATTAGAAGTGGGCCAACCAAATGAGCAAAAAGCAAAAGAAAAATGCAAAGTTCTTAAATTGGCCCTCGTGGGTATGGACCGCATGAAACCTATCCTAAACCGGCCAGTTCGTTGAAATAGGCTAGTTTAGTACCAAACTGACTAGTTATGTTACAAAACCAGCATGTTCAATACTAAACCAACCTATTATGGTTCCTAAGCCTGAACTGGACTGGTTTTGGGCCCAAACCAGTTGAACTGGCCGGTTCCACCGATTCTGGTTTGGTTCTGATAACATCGCTTCGAACCTATCTTCAAATTTCAAACTTGGTGATGTCAACTCACCAGAATGATTTCAACCACAAAACCCTTGTTACAAAATAAAGGATTATGTTGCAAAAAGATGAAATGTTGTTGTTTGAAACCCCTGTCCATTGATCTTCCTTCACAAAGCTTTCTCAATGCTCTAATACCATGTTAATTTTCGAAGTGCTAGGTCATATTTACTATCTCATGTTATTATTTTATGCCCATAAATTTTCTATTACTAGTAAATAATTTCTTGGTGTAAATTTTAAATTATAAAAATTACACACATCAATCCTTGGCACTTTTAACAATAATTTTGCAACAGAAACAACACATAAAACATCCGAAAATCAAACATAACATCAACAAAATTTTACCTTCCAAATTCTCATTATATTCAATTAACTCCGAGAAATCATTAGGCTCGCTAACCAGGGAAAAGAGCCCATAGAAAAAACAAAGAAATTACAACAAATCCTAAAGAATTTTCAAACAAAAATTCCACCGTGCCAATCATCTGTCCAGCCCTCCTTTAGCGTCCTACTCATCCCATATGCAACCCAATTTGTTAGACGCTTCACACATGCGACTCCTTAGTTGCATGGCCCTACTGGATTCACAAGTGTGGGTTCCCTCCTAGTTTCCTTACTGCTAAAGATTTTATCCTATTGTCTTTTCACTTTTTCTCAACCTTGTGACTCATTTACAAAAACTCTACAATTCCGAAAATATTTCTTTGAATTTTCTCACTCTCACTAGAGTAGTTGCAATATGCAATGTGATGATTTTATCCTCTCCCTTAGGATCCTTTTATAATCCTCCAAGGCCAAATCCCTAATCTCCAAAGTGATTGAGGGCTAGGATTAATTCCTAGCTCACTTAGATCAACTATGGAGATTAGATGAAAGTCAAATAAATAGATATTTATCTTTACATAAAACACTAGCCTAAGCCTACATCAATCATTTTAATTGATTGACGTAGTTTTCCTAAGTTAAACTTAGGAAGGAGATCATATTAGTTGCTCCTCTAGAACAACCACCTAAAAAATACTTCACTTCCACATCTAAGACACCAAGCCTATGTGAATACCTTTTGATGCTACAAAACTCAGTAGGTACTAGAAAATAAATGTAAAGGTCTCGGAGATATGTTTACAAAGAGTTAATATAAAAGGTTGGGAAAAAATTTCACCTAAGGGACTATTGCTCACCAAAATGGGTAAGCCCATAGGAGAAAAAATTTCTCCCACATTTGATGGCCAGCGGCCCCCAACAACCACTACTTGACAATGATGTTCCATGTGCCTCTATCATCTACATCAGTCATATGCCTCTCACCATCTGCCATTACCACTTGAATGAAGATGGGCTACTATTCAAAAGGTACTTGGATCATTTTGCAATCGGGTGCTTGTACTTGTTTGTTTTGAGCACTTCATATGGATAAAGGAGTGATCTAGATGATTGATAGATCTTTACTGTAAATATGTTCTCTCACCTTACCAAGAGGATAAATCTTTAGCCCTAGCCTAGTGGGACCTCCCTTGAGGCCTTAGGGTTATAGAAGGGGCACTACTTGGAAAACCAGAATTGAAATAATGTGAATAGTATCCCCTGTACAATACTTGACATGTTCCATCGTACAACACAAGCCCCGTATACCACATCCATTCTTCAGGTCTAACATGTCATTTGTTTTTAGGGATTTGGCACTCGTATGCCAACACTCCTTGAGTAGGGTCAAAAAAACATTTCACTAGAGGTTGATGCATTTAAAAGAATGGAAAAGCATATCATGGCCACAACAAAAGAAAAAGAAGAAAATCAAAATGCAAAAGATGGCCAAGGACATAAATTAGTGCGTGGTAAAAAGCCTGGCATGAGCTCCACCCTCCTCAGTAGCCATCACCCAGTTCTTGAGCACATGATGCTCCTTCACATCAAAAGGAACCCTTGCATGTTCCATCCCCGATAAGTGATAAATGGTCTCATCTTAAGGGGTAATATAAATGTTACATCATAAAGAGCAAGCTCTAACCCTTGAACTATATGTGGTAATACAAAGCATTATCAAGAAGAAGTAAAAGGCGCACAAGAGGGGTGGAAAAAGCAAGCCAAGCAAGGCAATTCATGCATCCACGATTGCTCCTTCCTTTAAATTCATACACTCAAGATGTGGACACCCCATCAACTAGTCCCTTTGACCATGGCATTTGGTCATGAAGCCTTTCTCTTCCCATTATCACATATTTCCACCAACACCTATTGATTGAGGGTTTGATCGTAGAACTGTCACTTCCTATTGAGGGTTGGAAGCACCTAATAAGGTTGACCATTAACCACACTATCATGGTAGGGAACACCCTTACAAGATTTGGTCTAGTTAGATATTGGAAGATGATCCATGTTCGAAGTATTAGTATGCTCTTAACATTCAAGTTTGGTCCACTTAGATGCATATACGGTCTTAGGCTTTGATGGATAGTTCCTTTCACTTGAGTTTGTGTTTTGTTCAGGTGGTCCACAGTAGCCCAAGCCTTGAGGGCATCCACTCCGCAGGTACCCAAGCCCCTCCAGAGATACAGATGGCTTAGCAAATGTATCGTTCTGATAATTGGGCCTCCTGATGACTTGACCAGATGTTACATGTCCCAGAGCACCCTCGGGATGCAGATGTTTGTCTACTTTGACCTAGCATAAAGGATTATTCATGATAACACCATTGGACCCAATATGCCCCCGAGTTGTCCTTGACACATCCTAATCGGCAAGACATGATCTAGAGCCTAGATGAGGATGGTCTCCCAGAGAGACACCCGAGAGTGCTTGTTGCACTCAGAAAAGCCCTAATGTTGGACAGAGAAGGCCTTGTTTTGACAGTTGGAGACCCATGGAAATGACATGATGGCACCCTAGCTGGAATTGGGACCCCAGAGGAGGATTATAAGAGGATTTGAGGTGGATTTGAGGGACCTTCCTCAAATTTTGGATGATTCTAGCACCATGAGACATTTTCATGCCTCATCACACCTTGACATGACATTTTGCATGATACAACTAACACGTATGGACATTTATGGCTTATTTTGTCACTTAGCTAGCGAGTCGACTTGTAACCTAAGGTTATTTTGTGTCACTTGATTTTAGGGCTTCACTAATCATATATTAGTTGAGGTAAACCTCATATAAATAGAGGTCACCTCATTTTTCTTTTCATCATCACTTGTGGATCAATTTGACCTCTTTGAGAGATTTCAACCTAGCTGAAATAGACTTGTATCTTGTGGGAATCTCATCTTTTATGGATTTTTTGCTTGAAAATGCATTCTCTTGCTTTGGAGACATCATTTTAGAATTAAAAAGGATTGGTCATACATTCTCTTGTAAGTATTCTATATTGTTGAATATCTTTATGGCTATTGCATGAAATGGCTATTGTTAGTGTTTCTATGTGCATGTTTTTACTGAATATTTTTCTATGAAATTTTGGCAAAGTGTTGTATACATTACCCCTTAAAGATTTGGTTGTTGCTACTTTGGATAGCCACATCATACATACTTTACAACAAGCTTGTTTGAATCATAAGATTCAAAAGTCAGTTAAGAAGCATTTAGATTTTAATCCACAGATTTGTGATAATTATTCAGAAACATATCATTTTGGTTGTGGATCTAGACAAAAGGTCTCTAAGAAAAAGAACTCTTGTGGGATGCATTGCTCTTGCTCAGATTGCAGAAAAGGTAGATACTCTCAAAAGTATCCTATTAGAAGAAAACATGCCTTCGAGAAGAAGAAAAGATACTCTCAAAAAAGAAAACAACCGGTCTCTGCTCAAAAGAGTTCTTGTTTTATTTGTGGCAAGAAAGTTCACTGGGAAAACAACTATCCAAACAAGAAGAAATCCAAGATACATTCTAAATTGTTCGATATGTTTTTAAATATTTATGATCCTTCAAAATGGGAATCAGTTGAAGATTCTAACCTTACTGAAGAATATTTTTCTTTTACTGAAACTAATTCTGATGATGAAGAAATGCATGTGGAAAGAATACATCGGAATTCCTCTGATGATGAATTATTTATTTCTGATTAAGAAACAGATTTTCTTTCTTATATTAAGATGTTCAAACATGTCTTGCCTAATCTGTTACAGTCCCAGATTCAGTAACTGCAACAGCGCATTGCTGATTGTTCTCCAGGAGAGTTTGCTCTTCGTCATCGACTTGAACAGCAGGTTAATAATTTGCAGCAACAGCTTAGCTTTCTCCTGCAGCCAAGCGTGGTGAATTTAGAAGATTATTATCCAACTGATGTAGAAGCTAGCAGTTCAAAGAAGCCAGCCAGATTTAGAAGATCAACAGTTTCAGACGCCGAAAGAAAAATTCTGGCAGCAAAGTAAAAGACTGAACAACAAAGGTAAACAACTTTGGGCACAACCTGAAGTTTTATCTGATTTTGAAGAAGAAAATAGAATAGAGATATTAGAAAAAGAAGTAAAAGATCTTGAGAACTCTATTCTAGAGAAAAAGAAACTGATTAGAGAAATAGTTGTCAGTCTAAAGGAAGATCAGCAAGAATTAGTAAATTGGAAATTTGAATTGCAAAAAATAAAAGATAATGATTTCTTTAATGATTTTGCTGACATCATTGAAGAAAATAAGAAGTATGGACAAAGAGAAGAGAGAGCATTAGAATGTGTGCCTTTAGATGCAGAGATAAAAGGCTTTGATGATAGAATTGTAATCTCTATAGATATAAAGGTAAGAGGTTATAAGAAGTACTCATTAGATGCTTAGATTGATACAGGAGCCATTAATTATTGTGCTAAGTATAATGTTATCCCTTCTTCTTCTTGGCAGCCTACTAATATCCAGTTTCATGCTGTAAATAAAACATTGATGACTATAAAGGCAGTTGCTCCAGATTTTCCGATTATGCTAAATGGTCATCTCACCTCAATTTAATTGTATAGTTTTGATACAGGATCAGACATTCTCCTTGGACAAGATTTTGTAAGAAGACATTTGCCAATGGCAGTTGACAAAGGAGAAATAAGTCTGAATGTCAAAGGTAAGAATGTACATATTCCAAGTAAATCTTACTTCACTTTTAGAGTTACAGATTTAGTCCCAAATGTTGTTCAGTTATCAGTACAAAGGTTTTCTAAGATAAAAATTGGTTATAAAGAATGTTGAGAATCATGGGCAGTTTATCTCAAAGATATCAAAGAAAAGTTTGAAAGAGATTGTACAACAGAAACCCCTGATGCTTTCTGGTCCAGAGAGAAATATTTTGTAGATCTTCCATACAGAGAAGGATTTTCTGGTGTTCCACAAAAAAGTTCAGCTAATCAAATGTCGCCTGCAGAGCTGGAGATTTGTGAAAAAGAAATTGCAGAATTACTTGAGAATATTTGAGCATGGCCTAGTCTTGAGCAAATCAAAAATTGTTTTCGCTCAGACTCAGATTGAATATCTTGGTTTTATTCTTTATCAAGGCAAGATGAGTTGCGGGATCATGTGCTTAAAGCATTACAAGCCTTTCTAGAAGAGATCTTTGATCGCAAGCAGTTACAAAGATTCCTTGCTGGTCTAAATTCTGTGCGACAGTTTTATGAGAATCAAGCTAAGGATGTTCGTGTCTTGCAGCAGAGGTTAAGAGGAGCAGAATGGCTAGAAAAGATGACTGCAGCTGTGCAGACTATCAAACAAAAGATACAGCATTTGCCTAGTCTTACACTTCCTCGAGATTGTTTACCTTTTATTCTTGAGACTGATGCATCAAATGAAGTATGGGCAGGTGTTCTATTACAAAAGCATGCACAAAGAGAATAGGTTTGTTCTTATGCCTCTGGTAGATTTACAGATATTGAAGTCAAATATCCATCTTCTCATAAAGAGATTTTAGCAGTTGAAAACAGTATTAAGAAATATAGACTATTTCTTAAGCCAGTTCATTTTACAGTAAGATCAGATCTGAAGCACATGGCAGGTATGTTGAAGAATCAGAGACTTCTTGAACAAGAAAATAATCGACTTATGAGATGGAGTATTTGGTTAGATGGATTTGACTTTGATATTGAATATAAAAGGGGAAATGAGAATTACCTTGCAGATTTATTAACCAGGAAAGGTACTCGGGAATTAAAGCTTTTGGATGTTCTTGGTCTAGTTGTTTTTATTTAGGATCCTCTGCAAGCAGTTCAAATTCTGAGTTGCATCTTATCCCTGTTTGTAAATATTGTCATGATGAATTGCAGTATGATAGATAGCTATACTTTATCAAGAATTTGCCTGATGCCTGCTATGAAAAGATTATTTGCTATTTGGGTAATAGAGAAGATACAACTTCTGTACATATAGAATATTTTCGTATTTCAAAATCAGATAAAATTTCAGACTGTGCACAAAGTTGTTTACCTTTGTTGTTCAGTCTTTTACCTTACTGCCAGAATTTTCTTTCAGCATCTGAAACTGTTGATGATATAAATCTGGTTGGCTTCTGTCCAACTGCTTACTTCATCAGTTGGATAATAATCCTCTAAATTCACCACGCTTGGCTGTGGGAGAAAGCTAAGTTGTTGGTGCAAATCATTAAGCTGTTGTCCAAGTCGATGATGAAGAGCAAACTCTCCTGGAGAATAATCAACAATGCACTGTTGCAGTTCCTGAATCTGAGACTGTAACAGATTAGGTGAGGCATGGTTGAACATCTTAATAGAAGAAAGAAAATCGATTTCTTCATCAGAAATAAATGATTCATCGTCAGAAGAATTCTGATGCATTCTTTCCACATGCAATTCTTCATCATCAGAAGAAGTGTCAGTAGCAGAAAATTATTCTTCAGTAGGGTTAAAATCTTCAACTGGTTCCCATTCTGAAGGATCATAAATATTTGAAAATACTTGGTGAATTGGAGGAGGTCTTTGTCATGGTCAAGGGTCTTGGTTGTCTCATTTGATTTGGTTCGAAAGAAAGAGAAGAGAATTTTAGGTTTTCCCCTAGGAGAGAGGTTTTGCCCTGACTGAGAGACTATTTCCTGTGTCCTTGTTGTTTTGATCTTCATGCATTTAAGTTTTGGTAGTTGCTTGATGATAAGAAGATAAAAGAAGTTAATAGGATTGCTAAAAAACCACAAGTAATTATTAATATAAGGAAATCTTTCTGCCTTTCCGATTTTCTAACATGGTATCAAAGCTAAGGTGAAGTAGAAGAAGAAAAAGGCAGCTTGAAGATCACTTAGTAAGGGTTCAAGGAAGGATTTAAAGAGAAAGAAGAAGAAGTTTTGGACTCTTGAAATGTTGAATGAAGGAACGAAGTTTCAAAAGACCACAGACCTAGGCTAGAAGGATGAAGAAAGTGTAGGTGCTGAGAAACACTCTTTAGGCATCATTTGTCATCATTTCCAATAGCAAAGATAAAATCAAAGATCCCGTGAAGAACATCTTGAAGGCAGCACTAAAGGAAGTATAACTTGGGAAGCAGTCACTTTCAAGAAAGGGTAAGTAAGGCTACTACAAGGTACACATAACATAACATGTCCCTTTGTGATGTTTTTGTTTAAAGGTCTATATATAAATATGCATTATGGTTTTACTATATGTTTTTAAGTCTAGGTTTGTAGTCTTATATTTGTTGAATATTTTTTAATATCTAGGATTATAAACCCTAGATGGATATTAAATTAGAGATACCTATTCAAAAACCCTAACCCTATTCTATTTTGTTCCCTCATAGAAACCTAGCCTTTGGTCTTTAGGGTTTATAGGTATTCTAGGGAGAAATAGCAAATCCCTAGTGAGGGTAGAATCGGATTTAAAAATCAAACCCTAGAGATGATGTTTCGAAAAGTAAAATCATGAAACTTAGGGTTTGGGTCTGGAAACCCTAGGCATTTTTCCTCTCTAAAGATTCCATAGATTGATGAAAAAGTTTTCATGCTTTTGTACTTGTATATTTTGCTTGGAGGTACTTTTCAGTAAATGTTGTAGATACTTAATAAGTAAGACATGATAATCTTATTAAAAGTATGAGGAATAAAGACTTGATAATCAAGTTAGATCCTTGGGCACTTTGATGAAAGTAAAATCATATGGAGATGGATCATGATGTTATCATTGTCACAAGATGGGACACTAGAAGAGCCAATGTCTTGAAAATCTGAAGAACAAGAAGAGACCAAGCTACAGTTGCAATTGATGAAGCTCAACCAAAGAAGACCAAAACTATGGACTCTAAAGTCAAAGACTTATTCTATTAAGTCTTTAGGGATATTATTGCTTGTATATCCTTTGCTTATAGGATAGGTTATTGTTTTTAGGTCTTGTAAAGTTTCTCTTATGTTTAACTCTAGGATTAATCTTTCTTTTTGATTTCTAGGGTTTATAGATCTAATACATTTTATTAGAAAGTTCTTGAGTTGTTAAGCTGAAGAAATCCCTCACAAATCTAGATTGATGCAAGATCAAGTGGGAGCTTCCACCTTTTCACAAAAGGTAAGTATTCATTATTTTGTTGATTCGCTCTATACATATTTGGCTTTAATTTTTATGCTTGGTTATAATCCTTTCCTTATGTTTTCTTTGGAACAAGGATTGCAGGTGTATTCTACAGAAGAGAGGATTGAGGTTAGATTTAGAGGGAGCCTACAATAGGAAGACTTGAGAAACTTTGTTACAAAGAAAGCCCTTCAAGGTTTGTAAATAAAAGCAACACAAGGTATGTATGAGGTTACAAAATTTGTAGCATATCTCCATTATATAAGAAGGTACAATCACTTCTAAGGTTTTGGTATAGAAATGTAAAGATTCTTTTGTTAGGGTGTTTAGGTTAAATCAACCCTTGTAATAACTATCTTTTGTTATTTTGGTTGAACCCTAGCCTTTCGATTTTTAGAGTTTGTTAATAATATCTTAGATAATACGATAAAACCCTAGCCTTTTAGGGTTTGAAGAATTAGGGTTTATGACAAAAACCCTTGTAATAGTTGATGTAAGATCTTAGGAATGAAACCCTAGGTGTATTGAATTCCTAACTTGGTCTAGTCGTATTAAATTTTTATAATTGTATCTAGCGTTTACAATGAAACCCTAGTAGAGATTGATATAAGATTCTAGGGCATGATAATGAAACCCTAGATGTAAAATGCTTTCGCTATAATTGAAATCCTAACTTGATTTAGTTGTTGATATCTAGGGTTTAGTTTTGAATCTTGATGATGGTATCTAGAGTTTGTGACAAAACCCTAGCAAAAGTTTGTTGTAAAAATATAGGGCATGAAAATGTAACCTTAGTTGATTGCTTCTCTTTTGATTGCTATCCCAACTAGGTTTAGAATTTGATATTTAGAGTTCAAGCCCTTTCTCAAAGATTTTGATAACCCTAGATGCTCTCTATATGATCAATGATAACATGATAACCCTAGTTTGACAAAATTAATTTCATGCTCCTATACATATATATTTGTGCTTGGTTGTACTTTGTTGAAGAATTGAAGGTACATAGTCTTCAAGATGTGGAAGCTGCTTACCTACCTCATAATTGATGATGACTTGATGATAATAATGAGCATGATGGAAAGAGGGAGTTGTAATAACCTTGACGACATCAAAGTTCACATTGATAATTGAAATATGACCTTGTTAAGATAAGAGAAATGAAGTTTTGGAAGGATAAAATTTTCCGATGATATGATGCAAAAAAAAAAACTGTGTAACTGAAAAATTGTTGATGAATGAAGAAAAGTGTATACCCTCCATAGTTTAGAAAGAGGACATGATCTTGGAAACTTGAAGAAAATTAATTAGGAGAGAATGAGATCGGAGAATAGCTAAGGCATTGTTGGTAGTTAGTATTGATGTATTGGAATAAGATTCAATTGTTTTGAGAAATGTTGAAGCTGAGTTTGGTGCTGCTAGAGAAGTTGGAAAAGGAAGCTTTCGTCAAGATTTGTTTGGCTATTATGATGAACTAAGCAGCATTACAATGATTAAGGACCCCGGAGATTGTGCAAGAATATCGATAATAAGAATCTATATATATTGGAAGTGATTAGGGTCGTGTGGCTACAAGATAATGAACAAGTAGTTGATGTGTTGATCTCTCCCTGAGAAGTTTGAAGCATGATTGGATTAATGGATATCTTTGATTTGGTTGAGAGGGAGATATAACTATTGTTGACCATTGAAGCACACTTAAAGAATTGAAACTCCATACCCGAGGATAAGTCAAATAATTCATGTACCACCAGAGTTTAGATATCATCAGAGCTTTTAAGCTCTGTCTGCTTCTTCTCACTTTTCTTCTATATTGTACTCACATTTTGCAAGCCCTACAGGGATGTTGTAAAGTGATGCTAGTATGATGAATAGAGTCACATAACAGGCCTAGGTAACTTAGGACATTGTCATCAAATGAGTTCAATCTAGGGAGTTTTTTTTACTTGGTTAATTATTAGTACTTTTTAGCACTTAATAATTAATTGAGTTTTTTCTCCCAAATATAACCCCAAAGCCAGAGTGCAGCTTGATGGCAAGGCCTTGGGTGAGTCCTACTATCTAGAGTCATTATATATTACCATGCTACATCACTCGTAAAGTTCTGTGAAATTTTAGGTCTAGGGGTCATTTTTTTTATTTTTTAATTTCCCGCGGGACGAAAATTTTTAATAGATTCTGATTGTAACTTGTAATAAGTGTTGTCTAGAGAAGTTGTATGGGGTATGTGTGCTCAAAATTACATCTCTACTCCTCAACTTTCTACTAAGACACTTTGAGGGGTAAAAAAGTTATGGACCCTCAAAACCCACTTTTCCTAAGTCTATGGGAAAATGTGGCAATAAATTGAACCAACAATTAAACAAATTGGAGAAAATAAATATCCACACATGAAAAAATGATGTGTAAATGAGGTGGAAATGTTTCAAAAATTCAAAGTCAAGTTAGCAATTGATGTGGACTCCACTTAAGCCACAAATCAAGCAAATTGAATTTCTTGTGGAGGGGACCAAGAGTTTCTCAGGCAAATCACATTTTTCAAGGACAGAATTCGAGTTAAGGTGGATGAGTCACAAGCACTGTTATCAAGACCGGACTGGACAGGCCAATTCAGATTGGTCCAACCGTTTTGAGGAAAAAATTGGTTCAAACCGGTGACTTGAACCATTTTTGGACAGTTCAGTACGGTAAAGTCGTGTAGAACGCAGCAAGTAGGGCCTGTTTTGCTTTTTTTCTTTTAATTTTTGTCTTAATTGGGTACTAACTGGCAACAGGTGCCTAATATTCAAGCATATGGTCCTATTATTGCTATGCAATTCATGATGATGTTTAAAAATCTTAATGTAAAAGTGACATTCTCCTTTATCTTTCATTTTCATCCTTTTACTTAAATTTTTAACACTACCATGAAATGAATTGGGATGTTTGAGAGTGGTTCCGACCTCATTGGATTTCATATGGAGAAAATAGAATTTTAGATCTCACTCAAAATCCGGCAGACTTAACAGCTTTTTAGGATTCCAGGATTGGGAGGATTGCAATGTTTCCATTGAATTTTATAATCTATGAGGGTATCAAACTAGCATTAAATCAAGAGCATCAATCCCTCTATGTACTATGATGTTAGCGGCATTGATTGTTGAACTCCTTTATCATGATCCTACTAAAACTATACCCTTCACTCAAACAAAATCTTGAATTCACATGCTAAGCATTTTTTATATTATTTTAATGCTTAGAGGGTGATATTGATGACGAAGATCCCAATATAGGCAAAGATTTTGATGATATGTAGGTATTTGTTGTAAAATGACATTTTTTGAATGCTAGAGACCATCTAGGTCTTGTTTTTTTATATATTTTGAGTTCAAAGATGGATTGCACAAATTGTTATTTTGGTTATGTGCACATGCACTCAGTGTTATTTTGGTTATGTGCACTCTTACATGATCTATAAATGATAACTTTTGCTTATTTGTGTATAAATGGTTAGGATTAAGATTGATGCACATGAATATATGTGGTTTTCTTTAAAATTTTAATATTGTATGTGTTTTTGCTTGATCAGTTTTTTGGTCCAATCTTTTTACCTGTTCAGTTCGGTTCTGACTAATTCCTGGTCTAGGGGGTTTACCAGTTCGATGACCGGTCTAGTTCTAATAACATTGGTCACTATAGTTTGGTGGGCTTTAACTTGTGTTTCACTAGTGATGAGTGAAGAGTGGTCTCCTACCACTCCACTCTAATATCCACTTGTCCCTTCCACTTCAACGAGTTCACCAAATCAAGGAATGAGTGGGCCTCTTGGGGAAAGTCGAGCTACCACTTGGGGAATTTGATTTGCATGGATCTACATTGGGATCTCCACCATTCTACATTGGGATTGGCTCCTACACTTCTATTTAAACGAGCCTTTGGCTCTCATTTTGTATCCTTGTTACAAGCTTTTGTGCTTGCGGAAGCTTTGCTCCTTTGTGTACTTTCAATATTAATGCAATAAAGACTTTTAGGTTCACAAATTGGATGTTCTTCCTCCTTGAGCATGGTATGGATTTTTGTTAATTAATGTGTTTATTTCCTTTTACATGTGTTATATATTTGATGCTTCCATATGCTTTTGGAGATGTATGGATATACAACTACCTTGCATCAATACATGATTTACAACTTTGCTCTAGATCTAGATAGTTCTAGTTGATTTCACATAAATCTCTAGGCCTCATTTATCATTGATTATTTTTAAATCTATATGTGGAGCCAATCTTTGGTTGAGTTTTGTAGAAGGAAAATCTCTTTGTGGATCAATGACCAAGCGTGAGGGGAAGTCTTTGGAGAGACCAACCCACTCTTGATGTGCTCTTAGAGGAACTCTTATTTGGTTTAGCCTCATAGTCTAATCTTACGAATTTTCTTGCAGGGATGCTAGTCATAGCTTGTATACAATTCACACCATTTTAAACCTATTTTTCTCAAACAAACAAAAAAACATTGTGCTCTATTGTTCTAAATTTGCTATTTAGAGTTTGATGATGGCCAAGTAAAGAGGAGTGTTTACTCATACTCTTCAGCTTAGCCCCTTGTAGATTAGATTGTGTATATACATTACATTTTCTTGACTAATTTTTTAGCTCACACTTGACTTGTTTTGCAGCCCTTACTACCTCATTCTTGTGACAGCTTGAGGGAATACTTACTTGAAACATCTAACAAGTTGTTTGCAGGACCTTCGACACATCTTTGGGACTGAATTTCAGGAAGGTTGTGGGCATTTGAGACATCATTTTTCTACAAGGCCGAGTTTCACTTGAGGACAATGTTCTATTTTGACTAGGGCGTGGGCTTTAGGAGGCTCATCCTCTCTTCCTTAGCGCAATTTTCCACACTCTTTGAGGTTGCTTTGTTGCTGCAAAACAGTTCCTTGAACTTTCAGATTTGAAGAAGCCAAACTTGTAATCTTGGTTCCTAGGTATTGTCCTTCTTAAGGAGGAGATTTAGCTCTTACAATTTACCTAAGTCACAGGACACGTCCTCCAAGGTCCTGTGTCTCGTATTTTACGTGTCGGACACGAAAACGGCCCTAAAACGTGTCGAAAACGTTTTTCATCGTGTCCTATAAAATGTAAAACGTATTCGCCGGTTTTCGTCGTGTCCTGTATCTGGAAAACGTGTATTCCGTTGATAGAAAACGTTCCCTGCATAAGCTGCAATTTTTTTTGAAAGAAACAAATAATTTTTGAGTGGGGCAGCTTAATGATCAAGTCTAGGCCCTAGTATTGATATTTGCGTTTCATGGTAATGTTTAAATTCTTAAAGTAAAGGACTCCTTTTACTCTAACATTTTTACATTACCATGAATGACTCAGGATGTCTTGAGAGTGGTTCCGGCCTCATTGGATTTGCATAATGGAGAAGACGCTTAGAGTTCTTAGATTCATTCAAATGATAGCAGATTATCAGGTTTTCAGGATTTCAGGATTGGAGATTGTAATGTTTCCAGGTGACACCACACTGCCCGAGTACCCCTGCACCATAGAGACGTGGTCTTACCTCCTATAGCTCCTACTTCTATTCTTTAAGCTTCTAGAGCATAGCAACTTAAACTGCCAACTCCACCAGCACGAACATCTACATCTAGAGGGAAAGGGAAAGGGAAAGTATGTGCATTTTCTCGCAAGAGGGGCAGAGGAATCAATGAAGATTAGACCTTTAGTTATTTTCTTTATGCTGCTGTAATCTGTACATGAACCATGACATTTGAATGTTCAAGAATCAAGACCAAGCATATCACATTTCTAATTTTAAATAGTAAATTTTGTTCTATTTATTTTTAAAGTAACTATGACTTGAGAAGTTTTATATTTTTAATTTGATTAGATAAGCTGCAACCTGCAATTTAATATGGATAAAAAACTATATTTCAGTATATATATATATATATATATATAAAACGTGTCCCCTATGTCCTATTTCCAGGTCGTTGCGTTTCGTATTGAATACTCGTATTTACGTGTCCTCCGTGTCTCGTGTCCTCGTGTCATGTGACTTAGCAATTTACACTTTTGTAAAGTCTCCCCTTGTCTCATTTGTAGCCCTTGTGAGAGGCTTCTCTTCACTGTAACATCACTCTAATAAAATCATTTTTTTGCTTGAGGGAGCTTGGGATATTCTCCCATGGTATCCCACCTCCTCATTTAGAGGAAGGACTTGTTTTGTGTGGGTGGATTAATTTCTCTATTTTAGCTCTTAACTTTCATGCTTATTCCACTTGCATGCATTTTATTATTGCTAATCTAATTTGCTTATGCATGGTTAATCTCTAGATTTAACACTCACATTTCTCATGCTAAGTTGAGCTTGTCTAGTTTTCCATATTTCATTTGTCAAGTTCTTGCAATTTATTTTGGCTTAAGACACAACATTTGCAACATCTCTTTTGGAGCAACTCATTTTTCATAAGCAAGTACTTTACATTTTTGGCAAGCTTGGATTAGTTTACTAATCCATTTACTTTGTTCACTGCCAGATTCTAGAGTCTAGAGCACTCATTCAATTTGTAAACCTATGAGACAAAAACATGAGGGGAACTTAGAAATAGAATACAAATCCACAAAATTGAAAAAACATAAAAAATGTTCCAATTAAAATACCCTAACTACATAAGTATTAAATCCTCCACTCAAAGAGGGAAAAATGAGGTATATCTAATGAATATTGTATACTCTATGCTAGATCATGAAAAACAAAGAAAAAGGAAGGCACTTTTTTACATAACTAGAAATATGGAAATGGTATATTGGATGAAATTTAACTTTCATGCTCATTCCACTTGCATGCATTTTATTATTGCTAATCTAATTTGCTTATTCATGGTTAGTCTCTAGATTTAACACTCACATTTCTCATGCTTAGTTGAGCTTGTCTAGTTTGCCATATTTCATTTCTCAAGTTCTTGCAATTTATTTTGGCTTATGACACAACATTTGCAACATCTCTTTTGGAGCAACTCATTTTTCATAAGCAAGTACTTTACATTTTTGGCAAGCTTAGATTAGTTTACTAATCCATTTACTTTGTTCACTGCCAGACTCTAGAGTCTAGAGCACTCATTCAATTTGTAAACCTATGGGACAAAAAAATGAGGGGAACTTAGAAATAGAATACAAATCCACAAAATTGAAAAAACATAAAAAAATGTTCCAATTAAAATACCCTAACTACATAAGTATTAAATTCTCTATTCAAAGAGGGAAAAAAGAGGTATATCTAATGAACATTGTATACTCTATGCTAGATCTTGAAAAACAAAGAAAAGGAAGGCAATTTGTTTTACATACCTAGAAATATGGAAATGGTATATTGGATGAGATCTCCACTCCACAAATGCTCAACTAATGGCAAATAAAACTACGGATTTTCCCTTGTTTGCTGGTTCAAAAATGGTCACAAGGCAGTTTCTCCCCTTAGAGCTCAACCTTAGCAACATAAAAACCCAAAATGACCCCAAAAAACCTGACAGGGAAACTTTAATGCACCAAAATGAGCAGCAGGGTGATAATTTCCATCATCTCATGATAATTATTGAAATTATTGTGGTAAATTCACAGTATGGAAATTATCAAAATAAGTTAGGGTGATAATATCGGCAAGGTGCAGTTTGGCGATAATATCCTGATAATTCTGATATTATCGAGATATGTGCAACACTGTTAACAAGTAGGTCATTTCATGTTCTCTCTCTCTCTCTCTCCAATTTTTCTTCTTTTTCCTTTTTCATATGAAAGCTATGAGTCCATTGTTTATTCAAGGTGTACTCTAATATTTTCAAGACTCATTTTGCTGTCCCTCATTTTACATTTATTTCATATGCAGCGTCATAAAAACTGAAAGAAACCGTAATGGAGCTGAAGCTGACATTTTTTAGTACCGTTTTTAATTCACCGAGGGCTAGCCATGAGCCCCTTACTAGCCCAGATGGGCATAAAGTCCCCTTTGTTCCTTCTTCACAACAGAAAGTCTTTTCTGCACCTATTTTGGAGCTGCCTAAAAGCTAAAGCAAAGTGGAAAACCCTTGTTATGAGCTCTCAGCTACAAGGGCACATTGTTATGCGCTGAAGTTTGTAGTACTAGCTTTCTCCACTCCAAGTCCATACAGGAGCAAAACTCTAGCATTCTTGGCAAGCACTCAGATCAAGAAGCTTTCACTTCATCGTCTATTTTTCCGTTGCTTCCATTTGTGCTTTAGAAAGAGCAAGATCAAGTAAAAAGTATAGCATTGAAGCCAGACTACAAGCAACATCTGATATTCCCACAAGCAGTCCTTTCCTGCTAGTGACGAGGCTTCTAAAAGGAGGCCATGTAACCACAATCATACCTAGCAAAGGCCGCAAGCCAGAATCATATGGATCAACCACTGCTGCTCAAGCTTTCCTGGATGGCTGAGGTAGGTCAATAGAAGAATGTCACCAACTTTTCCCACATTCTAACTGACATCCAATGTTAAATCTAGCATAGCAAAGACTAGCAAGCTAAAGGATGTAAACAACAATGCAGGTTGTGGACAGGATGTTATTAGATCATGACAAGCATGATCTGGATCTTTCACCGAGTAACTGGAAGACCTTCGCATTTTAATGCATTTATTGGTCTAGACTCTATAGTATATATACCCATTGTCATCATAGAATCAACTATATGTACTGCACACGTTTCAAAGTGCCTGGAAGATTTTTATATCTAGATTTTGTAGGGAGTGAGGAATTTGCAGCGGCACTTTTATTAATTATTATGTCATCATTATCACACTTGTTATTTATTATACCATGACAAACATAGAGGCCAATACAGCCTGTGGTGTCCCTTCTTCAATGACAGTGCATGTCCAGTGAATCCTGATTGTCATTCAAGAGTGACAAATTTCTTAGAAACGAAAATATCAATAAGCATTATTGCTGCCAAGGGAATTCAACTTAGGACCTTTCCGATATGGAATAAGCTAAACATGTTTGACAGAGATGGCTGATTTCTCCATTTTCATTGAGGACGGCTGCAGCAATGGCTGAGGAATGTCAACAAAGCTCAAAATTTCTTGTCTAGAAAATGGATGGCAGAGGGACATGATGCCTTTCAATCCATCCACAAGATCGATGCCTTTTAAAGCTTGTCTCTAAAGCTCTCCCTTTAGTCTTCTCCTTCCCGGTTTTACCAAAGAGCATCCTGTTCTAAGTGGCTACTTGCTGACTTTGTGGCAGTCATTTCCAGTTACCCACTGGCATAAGTGCTGAAAAAATTTCGTAAAGGTATTCTAAAACAAACAGATCTATAAGAACAGAATGGCCTTTAAGTAAGATGACAAAGAATTTGATATACCACTAACCTGGTTTGTGAAGTTTCTTGTTTGTTTCTGAAAGACTTGGTGGCAAGTAGTAACGTGCTAAAAAATACAATATTGCTCAAAACAATGCTGAACATTAGCTGCAAAAACAGTGTCAATAAACATAAGCGAAAAATATATATTCACTTAATCTGAGACAAAATACATATCCTGCATACAAAAGATGTAAATTAAAACAATGAAATTCCTATATGTTGCCTTACAAACAATTCAAGTCATCCCAAATGCAAGTCCGATTGATAATAGAAAAAGGCCTTTACAAAAGATCAGCTTTGCAATACCAACATATATGATCAACTATTGGCCAACATAAATTGTTGAAGAAAACATCATAACTATTTTTAAGCCTTGTAACAAAGAAAATATACTGATCGGACATGTTGACCACACTTTGTTAACAGTCCAAGGAATCAAAATGCAAGAACATGAAGAAAAAAAAAATCAAAGTTCAAAGTCATTGGCCAGCACAGTTTTATCATTGTAAACCCAATTCCTGCAAGTTGTATTGTAAATGATGCTAATATGACCTTTTATTTATGTAACAACACCTAGGTAAACCTCTGGTTTTGGCAATGGATTCCACCCTAGGAAGCTTTTTTAACCTCGTGAATTATGTGTGTCTAAACACGGATAATCGGCAGAGTTTTTCTTCCAGCGTGAACCCCAAAGCTAAGGTGGCATCTCTTGACAAGGTCTTAGGTGAGTCCTAGTGTTATATCGAGCTTTTGTAAAAATGTGTTTGGAAATAATTTAAGCACATTTGGCTAAATTATTTTATTACAAACCACTTGGTCTATACTAGATCATATCATGTCACAGAATTGAGTCATCTCATAAAAGACTATGTGTAAATGTGCATTCCCCCTTTGAGGGTTGAATTATTTGTAATATCCGATGTAAAAAAGTATTTTAGTGCATGATCTATCATACTTAGACACCATGGCTAAAATATTTGAGGGTGGAAAAAATAGTAATTCCCTCTGGGGTCAATTAATTAATTTTTTTGGTTCAATTATATAAAAATCTTAAGCCAAAAAATTAATTAATTTTGAGTCAAAAATAATTATAGAGAAATTAATTTATCTCCAAGTGGAAAATAATCAAAAAATCATAGGTCAAATCAAAGGAAAGTTAAAGTTTGGAAGTCAGCCACCATGGAAAAAATGGATATTTTAAACAAATTTGAGCCTTTCGACCTTGGTGGTTAAGTCAAAGTCGATTTTTTAAGGAAATTAATCCAAAATATTAATTTTTGGATTAATTAAAAGTGGGTTTTAAGAAAAACTCGAATTTTTCCTCAAACTTAAAAATTCAATAGTGGAGATTAAAAGATGATCAAATTATTTTCAACAATCGAGATTATTTTGAGGGGGATCAGGCCAACTAGCCATTATTTTCCACTTGGAGGGATTCTCTATATAAAGAAGCTATTGAGCTTCCATTTGATATTTTTGGATGATGTAAACTTTGAACGCTGAAATTGAGTTATTGCTCTGCTGGGAACATTTCTATATCATAATAGAAAGACTTTGGAGTTCAGTGCATGGTGTTTTTCTTCCATTGATCTATGGTATGTGCTAGTTATGTGCTATATTGTGCTAAATTTCTTATGAATTTGTTATTTCATTCGTCGGTGATAAAAGCATTCTATTGGTAAATTTTTATCTGAGGTGGTCTGATTCACCATATGATCTGACAATTCCGCTTGAGGAAATTATAGAGATTTGCAAGTACATTGGCTCTTGGCCTCCAAGTTTACAGACTGTGGGGAAGAGCCGAATATATTTGGGCTCTAAGATTTCTTTATGGTATTTTAATTTTGCAAGAGGGTTGGCCAATATTCAATTTTTTTCGGAAATTATATTCATCCACTGCTATTACACAAAAAAAATATTTCTCCAAAAAATTTATTTGCAAATATTGTATATTTGTAAATTATTTTTAACTCATTTGTTTTGCAGCGCTTGGGGTTTTAAATATTTTTGGGGGTTTTTCATTTTGTATATGTATTGGGGTTTTTTGCATTCTTTGATTTATTTGTGTAAGTGGACTTCAATTCACTCAAGAAATTTTTTGAGGCAGATCTAGGCCCAGGAAGGCAAGATCTAGCCTCCACTCAATTTCAAGCTCAACATCCAGCATTTTCGTAGTGATTTTCTAGTGAATTTTTTGTGTTGCAGGGATACGAAATTTTTTTAGCCCATCTAGGCCTAGCCGTCTGCCTTTCTGCCCTAGACGTCACCCTTTTTGTTGTCCTAGGGCCCCTGCCCCTCCTTTCTGGCCTAGTCGCAGCCCATAAGGGCTTGGCGTCACCCTTCAGGGTCTTTGGCCCTCTTCCTTGGCTATATGCAGCCTTAGAGAGGCCTCAACCTCCTTTTCGGGAGTCATCCAGCCCCTTGGATGCCTTGGCCCCCTCTTTTTGCCCCTATTGCAGCCTTTTGTGGGCTCTTCCCTCTAATGGCAGCTCTCTAGCGCTAGATCACAGCCCCTAAGGCCTATTTGGCTAGCAGATGCCCTTTTAGAGCTTTTCTTCCTTAGCCGTGGGCCTTAGTGGCCTTTATATCCTAGCTGCAAGCCTTGTTGGGTCTTTCCCTTCCATCGTTGGGGTTTTTGGGTTTGGTTGTGGGGTTTTGGCATCAAATCTCGACATCATCTTGTGGTTGCGGGCTTATGGTAAGGGTTTACAATGTTTTTCATCTCTAACACTTTGTGTTTGTGGCAATTTTCTTTCTAACTTGGTGGTTGCAGGGAGTAGAAGCCAAACTCAAGCCCTCTAGCCTTCAACTAGGCCTCTTGGCCTCTTGGTTTGCCTCTTTCCCACTTATTTTTTCTCTATGTTTTGCTACAGCCACTTTATTCAATAATATAACTCAAATAAATCCATTAATAATAACCAAAAGATCATCTAATAATCACTCAAATTGATTAGTTAATCATTACAGCTATTCTGGCATTAATAATCTGGCACCTTGTTGGTTTATTGAAAGACTGAATCACTAATTTTCTGAGTTGTTTCAAGTCTGATATACATAATTTTGAAGTTTAATCTAAGCATCAAAAGTCTGATATGTAGTGTCTAAGCAGTCTTATAATCAAGTAAATATCATTGGAAGTTGAATGCATTGATTTTCTTGTTTATCTTGGGCATATTGTATCTTTTGTTGATTGTTAATATAAAATTGCAGACTTCTGAATACAAGGTTGCAACGATAATAAATCACACATAAGTCTCTAAAATTGGCTAAAGAAATTTTACAATTCATAATCATTGATGGTTGGAGTGATTGTTTAATTCTAGGCATTGGAATCTTTTTTTTATACTCTTGCATTCACACATAAGTGCTCAAATCAAGTTAATAAGTGTTTAATTCGTTAATTGCTCTAAGTGACATTGTGGATTAATGCTCTTAGCTTTTCAATGCCATTATTGTCATTGGATAATTGGATTCATTGCTTATTGTTAAATTAGATATCTCTTGTGGACAAGTTTAACCATAATCGTGATAAGAGATCTAATTGTGTATCTAATTGGCATATTGGTAAGTCATTGATATAATCTTGAAGTTGCTAATTGTGTTGAAGTAGCGTTGATCTTGACTTTTAAGCAATAATCTATTGGTATTGCTTGTCACATTTTCTGGCACCGTTGAGTTTTGAACACTTTCTCATGTATTGATTAAGTACTTCATTGTTCATTGAAGATCATTGTAATTAAGTAGTTAAGAACATTAAATAATCTCACCTTAAGAGCACTCATCCATCTCTTGCACTTGCATTCTAGGACTAGCCTCCTGCATTAATCAATTTACTTCCAAGCTTAAGCTTGGTAGATAGAGATATAGGTCTACCTTTCTCCCCAAGCTTGAGTCTAGAAATGTGAAAATTCCAATGGAATCCTATTGCAGCAAGTGGTATTATTTCTCCTAACTAATAAATTAATTATTCAATGTATTGCTATGGCAACATTGAAATAAACACACAGCAACCTTCACAAATAAAATTGCGGAAAATAAATAGCGTTGAACCTAACTTGCACGAAACATCGAAACATTTCGGAGTTTCTGAAATGGGCACGTTTAGAAACATCACCTCCAAAAAATGGAAACGACAATCGAAACGTCATCTGAAACGTCATATATTTATATATATAAATAAGTGAATAACACATTATCTTCCAAGAAAAAAAGGAAAAAGATCCATAGATGACAATTTAGAAGGAAAAACAAGTTGACATTAATTTACGGGCTCTCATAGATGATTACATGATAACCGAGTTTCGGCAAAGTTTCGGAGTTTTAGGTACAGGTATGGCCTGAAAAGTCGGCTTCCTAGAAGTTTCGTGCAACATAGGCTAGAATTGAGAAAATACTAGCACATACAAAAATAAAACCGTTGTATTTGGACAAAAGCCCCCGAAGAAGCTCAATGCAGGAAAATCGGTGCAGTACATGAGGGTTTTAATTTAATAAGCAACAGCAAAAATTTGAGTACAATCTGGATGTCTGAAACTAGCAATCCACTACTGGAGAAACTAGCCACAAAATTCAGTGAGACATATTTTGCAGTGTTCCACGGGGACGCACTTCCTCGCTCCCCCACGCTCCGGAGACGGGGAAACTGTTGAGAAATCTAGGGCATTCAATAAATAACGATTTCTCTTCTTGATAATTGCTTGTGATGCTCTTTTTCTTCTTAATCTTCTAATCAATTCTTCGTTAGCTTATTAATGTGTTCTTTCATCAAGACAATTACCAATATGCAATAACAAAAGAGACAAGTGACACAGTATATAAGCTTCTCCAGCCAGGGCCAAAACCTCTCACCTCTTGAGAGAAAAACCTGATCAAAATTCTTCTTCTAGATCTTCAATTGATAAGTACCAAGACCATTACATAGACCCTTAACTCTAGTATCCTTCTAAGAACCTTGCAACCAACCTTGATACTCTACCTCTTCCTTCGTTCTGCCTTTCTCACATTGCATTCCTCAGCGTCTTCTAGAGAAACTCAGCCTCTATCCTTCTTACTGCTTCTCCTCGACTTCCCTAAAGAATCTCGATCTCTAGGTTTTTACTTCGACCTCCCAAAAGGCTCTTTCTCTAGCTGCCCTAACTTCGCACTTCCCAGAAGATTCTGCTGCCCAGACTTCACACTGCCCCAGAAGGCTTTGTTGCCCAGAAGAAATTTCATTGTCCCAGAAGATTACGCTGCTCAGAAGAAACCCTTCTTGTCTTCGTATAGCCCAAAAGAAACTTCGCTTTCTTTCTTCCGTACTCCTCTTACAGCTCCTTCTTCGCTCTTCCTTTTTACCCTATCTTCACACTTCTTCTTATCTCAAGTAGGTCGAGTTTCTTATCTTCAAATGGAGGACAAAGTAGGCTATATATACACCTCCTTTGCTGCCCTTTAGGCCGACTTGACAGGTAGAGTTAGGCCGACTTGATCTAGCAGCTTCCTTATCATTTGTATGCCGACTTGAACAGGTTTGGTATTAGGTTCTTGGAGGATACTTTACATAGAAAATATTGACCCTTTACAAAGTGTAACATGACTTCATTTACATGACAATGACTCTTACATTTTATGATTGGATGAAAAATAAATTCTAAAGACTCTCAATTGGAGTCTTGACTCAAAAACAAAAACCCTTGCTCATGAAACCCATGAAGCAAGTCAACAAAATAATTTCATTTTTCTTTATCTACATCTTATTTCATAAAATCATATTTACATGTCATAATGAAAACCGAACTTGTTAGTTTTTGGTAGCATCAGAAGTGCTCTAGCCATGAAAATTGGTGAAGAGGCCAAGGAACATGAGTTCTAAAGAACCCATAAACCATTTGATGAAATTCCACCCGAATTGTATTTCATTAAAATAATTAATATTTTTAATGGGGTTCCTAAGTCTAAACCTAGAAAAATTAGAGTATTAATGGGTATTAATCAAAATGTGGGTGAGAATGTTCTAGAAAGCGGATCAAGTCAAGTTTTTAGTCATAGCCATTGATTAGAGACTTAATCTCATTCGTTGAAATCTCAACAAGAAAAGTATAAGAAGGTGGCTTGGGGTTCATTTAGCACCACACATGGAGGGAACGAATTGATCTAGAGTTCGAAATTTTTGGGGCTAGGAAACTAAGAAGTTCAAACTAAGTGATCATTCTGCAGCAAAGGGGCAAGGATGGTTCGGGAATACTAGGCATAGAGGCGGAGAGCCACCAATGGAGGCAGCGTAGCACCTAGAGGGACTGACATTGGGCTAGTCTGGTCCCATGCAGGCTTGACGCAGAGCCAGAAGGGTCAGCATAGAAGTGAGAATGGCCTCACACAAAAGTCCAGAACTGTCGGTGAGCTGTCAGAACAACCGGGGAAGGTTGACGCAAAAGCTCCAGGAGGCAGAAGAGACAACACAAAGCTGACACAACCTACAAAGCTGACGCAGGGCCTACGCAGTGTTAGTTTTTGGTAGCATCAGAAGTGCTCTAGCCATGAGAATTGGTGGAGAGGCTAAGGCACATCAAGTGCTAAAAACCCGAAACCGCTTTGTGAGAAATTGTGGCACTCGATTTTATTATTAAAATAATAAGTATTTTTAATTGATGTTCCTAAGTTTTTTTTTTAAACTTAGGGAAAATTAAATATAATGGGTATTATTATCAAAATATGGAGTGAGACTGATCTAGAGGCGGATCAAGTTTCAGTGTTTTAATCTTAGCCGTTGATTAGAGACTTAATCTCGGTCGTTGAAGACTCAACAAGAAAAGTATAAAATGGAGGCGTGGGGATCATTCAGAAACACACAAAGAGAGATTGAAGAAATCGGTTTTCTGAGATGAGAAGTTCTCAGGAGGAAAATCAATTGGGGAGATCTTGCAGTTGAGGGGCAAAGAAAATCCAGGTGAAGGACTTTCCAGAAAATACAAAACAGAGAGGCGAAGAGAGCTTGCAGAGAGGCAGCACAGTAGCTGGGAGAACTGACGCAGAAAGGTTGTTTATCATGCAGAATCCAAAACTACCGGAACAGCTTAAACTGTCAGGAACAAATGAAACTACCAAGAACTATCGGAACAGTCGGGAGAGTTGACACAAAGGCAGTGCAGTAGCTGAGAGAGATGATGGAGAAAAGTTGTCTGTCACGCAAAATCCAAAACGGTCGGAACAACTGAAACTGCCGAGAACTGCCAGAACTACTGGGAACTACCGGAACAGTCGGGAGAGCTGACGCAGAGGGCAGAGAAGGTGACACAGAGCCAGTGCAGAAAGAGTCAGGGTTAGCCAGTCGTGTGTCGTATCAGCTGGAATTCTGTCGGGTGAAGTGAGGTAGAACTCATTCAAATTTTCTGCCAATATTTTCTCTGTAAAGGATTGCTAGATGAGCATCCTAGATATGTATTCAGATATTTCTCCTGCATAATAATAAACTCTCAGAGTTGTTGCGCCGGTTTTCCCGCATTGGGTTTTTCCAGGGACTATTGTGTCCAAAAATATCTGTGTCCTATGTATCATGTTCTTTGCTCAATTTCTTGTTTCATGTAATCAAATTAAATTGGTGTAGGTTGTAGAAGTAATTTGCTTCAGTATCAGAAGAATAACTTGATGAATGTAAATTAAGAATCAAGTGGGTGAAGTAGATTCAAATTTGTTGTAGTAAGGGTTCCTTTAGAGTGTAGGAATTTTCATATGTTATCAGAGCATTGATTTTGAAACAGGAAAAGCAAATCCACTGTTGAGCAGTGAGG